>CM044009.1:33464604-33619604 GCA_024085815.1 Flaveria linearis | reverse complement strand
GCGGCTGAATAGTGCCCAACCGTCTAGAATATTGACCAGATTGACTAAGTGTAGGCCCAAACGCCTGAATAGTGCCCATGCGCCTAAATAGGCCCATGCGTCTAAGTGAAAAGTGACCAAGTATAAGTCCAGATGTCTACATAGCGGCAAAACGTCTAAACAGGGCCGAAACACCCAAATAGTGCCCATGCGTCTAGAAACTTAGAATAATTCTGAAATTTCAGAAAAATGCAAAAAGTGTAGGGTTTGACCAGCTTGACTTATGGACAATGATTACCCACTTTCAATGTGATTAGGGGATGTTTTAGGGTTATGGGATGTACGAATGATGTATGGTATGTATAACGTGTTATCTTTTAATGATGATTAAACGAATTTATATTATATTATAAACTACGTTATATATTATGTTATTACTTTACGTAGTATGATAAACGAATGAAAGAACGTAAAGATTAACGTAATGAAATGAAAGATAACAATGATGAAAAGTAAAACGTAATGAACGAAAGAACAACTTGCAAGCAAAATGAAAGGAGGTTCACGACCATATTGTCGTTTGCTTAACTGTGATGCGGGTTAGCTACCCCAAAGGATGCACACAGGGTCAATCATTGAAATTGATAAGGCCCTTTGGTATGCCCTAGGTGACTGGATTAGCTTCGTGCACAATGTCCGTGGTTTAATTACCATAGGTCCAGCATCAGCTTCGTGCACAATGTTCAGGGTAGGACCAATTGGTTTGAATGAACAGGAGAGATGACTTGCCCTTGGTGACTGGATCAGCTTCGTGCACAATATTCGTGGTTTAATTACCACAGGTCCAGCATCAGCTTCGTGCATAATGTTCGGGGTATTGTTCATCAATCCATATGAATGTATAAGAATGATGTAACGTACTAAAGAAAGAAAGAAAGAAAGAAGGTAAACAAGAACGAAAGTAAAAGAATGATAATGAGTACGTTACGAAAGAATGAGAACGAAAGTAAGAGAATATTAATGAAAGGCATGAAATGAAAGCATGCTATGAATATGATGATGAACAATGAATGTTAAAGGAATTTAAAAGTAATATTTTCTATCTGTACGTATGATGCATGATCGTGTGTAAAGTTATAGAAAGGTTTTAACAAAAGTAAAATATTTTAATTATAAAACTAGAACTCACTCAACAACGCTGACTTTTATGTGTTTTCCAGTTGGCAGGTAATAGTTGCTGAGGATGTGTCACAACCCATTCGGTGGCGGAAACACCGAACATGACGTGTAGGTTGTTCATTTGCTTTGTGGACTAATTTGTTGAAATATAATTAAGATAAATTTCATGGCATTGCTAGTAATAAAAGATACAAATTGTTCAAAAGAAATACAAAGTACAACTTGTTCGAATACAAATGACAATATGATTGAAATAATTAAACTAAGGTAGGTTTCTAAGAAAAACCCTAAGTTCAATTCTTCAACTTCATTCGTCTCCTGAAAACATGTAAAATAAGCATTTGATCAACATAAAAGTTGGTGAGCACAACCTATATTTGTACATATAATGATCATGGTAAAGTTTACAAATCACATGTAAAATGAATATACTTGCTAGCATACATACAATATGATTACACACTATAGTTCAAACCTATTGAGAGTATTGCATCCCAAGCATTGTCAAATTCACTTGGCCGTATCTATCATAACAATAATTGGTATCTAAGCCCGACGGGTGGTCATCCCTATAGCGCTATATATGTTAAGTTCGGTTTGCAAGATTAATGAACTAAGTTGTATTATGTTATTTGTCTAACTAAGCAAAGCATATGTCAATTGCACATGTATGTGGATTTGTAGTTTAGAAAAAAATGTAAGTGTCGTGTAAGTTGTAAGGCATGTTTTCAAGTCCCAAAATATGTAACAAGTAAAAGGGACATAGGGGGTACTCATGGTTTATCGAGGTTAACAAGAAGGTAGCTCCGGGAGAATGAGTTGGAGACGCCAGTTAACCTATGGAAGTTAACATGGTGTATGAGTTTCGGTAAATTGATATATATGCATATATGGATTAATAATAATAAGTAATATATACTTACAAGGATTGTCATGCATCGCCATTGGCGGACCGAAACACAAACCACTAACTATTGTTAGTGATTCGGATGGTCATGAATGAGTAACGTTAGTATGTTAGTCAAGGAGTTAGATAGGCAATGTGGGTAATCCACAACTTTGCACAAAGAATTAAAGTGAATAAGCAAAGTGGATAATCCATAACTTTGCATAAATAAATAAATCAAAGTGGGTAGTCCATAACTTTGCATAAGTGGAAACCAAATACACAAGTGGGTAATCCTCAACTTGGATGGTTCTTCCATTTTGTTGGAGTTTGAAGAACTCCAAAAAATATTATATCATCCACTCTTAGTTCATGGGTATGAGAAAATCCATAGACTAAGTTGTTGGGGATATGGAATGAAAAGTACGAAAGTAATGTAAGAAGAAGAAAAAAATAAGAAAGTTTGTAAAAATATTTAGCAAGTTCTTGGATCTCATGTAAGGAGATACCAAGGTAATCTCCTTGAGGTTATGAACATCAAGAGGTTTGCTAATGATTAGAGTTTGAAGGTAGGAAGAAAAAATGGTAAAAGAAATAAAGAAAGTTCAAAGAAGGTTGAAAGAAAAAAATAGATTTACCTTGAAAGTATTCTTGAAAAATGCAAGGGAATGAAGTTTAGAGAGAGATTTAGAGGAGTGTAAAGGATTAGGAGATGAGGAGTGGGTGTATTTATAGTTGGGGTATTAGGGTTGGGTGTTAAATGAGGTGGTTGGGTGTTTAAAAATAAAGAAATGGGGGAAATTTGGAGCCAAAAAAAGTGCAAAATTTTTATATTCTTTTCTTTTATAGTTTTATATTCTTTTTTGAAAAATAAATAATCTTTCAAAAAAATACACCAAATATATATGGGAGTGAAACGAGTGTATTGCACATATGTAATTGTAACTTGTATAAATGTATAAACTAAATATTTGAACATGTAAATATAAAATCAAATAATTGAACGTGTACGGAATTTATTTTACAAGTGTCTTGTACATGAAATCGAATCGTTTTGCAAATGTATTGAACATGTAACATGATGAATAATAATTGAACATATAAATTGAATAATTTGAATAACTTTCCATTGATCATAGGTCAGAGGTTACAATTGAACGAAATTTAAATACATTCGGATACAAATGATCGAAACTAATACAATGAAAAGTGCGGATATTACAGTCTCCCATACTTTAGGAAATTTCGTCCCGAAATTTATTCAAGAGGAAGACTTCGGAAATAGATGTGGGTACTTGCCTTCATTTGGTCTTCGCGTTCCCAAGTGAATTCGGCACCCCGCTTTCCTTCCTAGCGCACCTTGACGATTGAAATTCGGCTACGCTTGAGTTGCTTGATTTCACGATCCATGATCTCGACTAGTTTCTCAACGAAATGTAATGTTGGGTCCATTTGGACGTCTTCAAGCGGAACTTGGAGATCGTCATTAGCGACACATTTTCGTAAGTTTGAGACATGGAATGTGGGATGAACATTGCTGAGCTCCTCGGGAAGTTCTAGCTTGTAGGCGACAGGACCAACTCTCTCGAGAATCTTGAATGGACCAACGTATCGTGGAGCGAGCTTACCTCGCCTTCCGAAGCGGAAGATACCCTTCCATGGTGAAACTTTGAGGAAGACGTAATCTCCAACCTCGAAGGTGATTGCTTTACGCTTTTGATCGGCATAGCTCTTTTGTCGGCTTCGAGCAGTACGCAGGTTGTCTCGAATGGAGGATTTTGTCGGTAGTCTCCTGAATGAGCTTAGGTTCGGTGATCTGTGTCTCGCCGATCTCGGTCCAGCAAACGGGTGATCGACATTTATGACCGTAAAGTGCCTCAAACGAAGCCATCCCAACACTAGTATGGTAACTGTTGTTGTAAGAGAACTCTACCAAGGGTAAATGCGCGTCCCAATTACCACCGAAATCAATGACACAGGACCGAAGCATGTCCTCGAGGGTCTGGATAGTATGTTCAGTCTGACCCTCTGTTTGGGGATGGTAAGCCGTACTAAGGTTAAGTTGGGTTTCAAAGGCTTCGTTGGCGGTTTCTAAAAAAAGAGAGGTGAAACAACTGTCTCGATCGGAGATGATGTTGATCGGGACGCCATGACGACTGACGATTTCCGATATGTAAATTTTGACGAGCTTTTTGATAGGCCAATTCTCACGGATTAGAATGAAGTGAGCGGATTTGGTCAATCAGTCAATGATTACCCAAATAGAACCATGGCGGGAAGATGTCAATGGGAGTTTGGTTATGAAGTCCATAGAGATACTCTCCCATTTCCACATCGGGATCTCCGGTTGTACGAGCAAACCTGAGGGACGTTGGTGCTCGGCTTTGACTCTGGCGCACGTATTGCATTTTGTCACGTAGAGCGCTATGTCCTTTTTCATACCGGGCCATCAATAGATAGAATGCAGATCCCTGTTCATTTTGTCTGCACCAGGGTGGACAGAGAATCAAGACTGATAAGCCTCATGCATGATGGATGAACGAAGGTCGAGGTGGTCGGGAACCCAAAGACGGTTCATGTAGTAGAGTAGACCATTGGCTTTGGTTTCGAGAAGGAGTTCAGCACCACAAGACACCTCGTTGTATAGATTGCCTTCGGTAACCGAGAGATGCTGAGCTTCACAGATTTAGGCATGGATATTGGATTGAAGACGAGCGGAGAGAAACTTGGCATGTTGCTTTCGACTAAGGGCATCGGCGACGACATTCGCTTTACCGGGGTGGTAACGAATCTCGCATTCAAAGTCCTTGATAATTTCGAGCCCTCGTCGTTGGCGCATGTTAAGTTCTTTTTGGGTTGGAAGGTGCTGAAGGCCCTTGCGATCGGTGAAGACCACACATTTGGTTTCGTAGAGGTAGTAATCCAGATTTTTAGAGCGAAAAGAATGGCGGTGAGTTCGAGATCGTGAGTTGTGTAATTCTTCTTGCTAACCTTGAGTTGACGGGAAGCATACGCGATAACCTTACCTTGTTGCATGAGAACACAACCGAGGCCAAGATCTGAGGCATCGCAATATACTACGAAATCCTCAACACCATCGGTGAGGGTGAGGACTGGAGTATCGCATAGCTTATCCTTTAAGGTTTGGAAAGCTTCCTCTTGCTTAGGGACCCAAACGTAGGGTTTTCCCTTTTGAGTTAGAGCAGTGAGAGGAACAGTGATTTTAGAGAAATTTTCGATGAAACGACGGTAGTAGCCCGCTAGTCCAAGGAACGAGCGAACTTCAGTAGGGGAAGTTGGAGCAATCCAGTTCTTGACTTCTTCGATCTTGGCAGGATCCACATGGATATCTTTGTCATTAATAAAGTGACTTAAAAATTGAACTTCTTTAAGCCAAAATTCACACTTGGAGAATTTGGCGTAAAGTTGCTCTTTCTTTAGTAGCTCCAAAATTAGACGGAGGTGTCTCTCGTGGTCGGTTTTGGATTTGGAGTAAATTAGGATGTCATCGATGAAAACGATTACACATTTGTCCAAGTACGGTTTACACACACGGTTCATGAGGTCCATGAAAACCGCTGGTGCATTGGTTAGCCCGAAAGGCATTACCATGAATTCGTAATGTCCGTACCTAGTCTGAAATGCAGTTTTTGGGATGTCTTCTTCGTGGACGCGAACTTGATGATAGCCGGAATGAAGATCTATTTTTGAGAAGTACGTCGCACCTTGGAGTTGATCGAAGAGATCATCAATGCGAGGAAACGGATAACGGTTTTTCATTGTGAGTTTGTTAAGCTCACGGTAATCGATGCACATACGAAACGATCCGTCTTTCTTCTTAACGAATAGGACGGGAGCGCCCCATGGATATGAGCTTGGACGAATGAAACCCTTGTCGGCTAACTCTTGGAGTTGACCAGCAAGTTCTTGCAACTCGGAAGGTGCAAGACGGTATGGAGCTTTTGCGACGGGATTGGTTCTGGGAATGAGATCGATCCAAAATTCGACTTCGCGAAGAGGAGGAAGGCCGGGTAGGTCCTGGGGGAAGAGTTCGGGGAAGTCGCGGATGACGGGAATGTCTTTTATACTTTTGCCATTTTCTTCTTTTTCGACTATGTGGGTTAAAAAGGCCACATATTTCTTACATAAATACTTTTGAGCTTTGGTGCAAGACATTAGTTTGAGTCCACCGGACGGTTTCTCGCCATAAATTTGCAAGGAATCGCCTGATGGAAGAGGGATGCAGATGAATTTCTCGAAGCAAACAACTTCGGCATGTTTCTTGGCAAGCCAATCCATGCATACAATGATATCAAAACTTCCCATTTGCATGGGGATGAGATTGATCGGAAAGAAATGACCCTTAAGGTCGAGAGTACAATCGGGGATAATTGTGTCGCATTCGATGGATTTTCCGTCCGTGATTTCAACCGTGAAGGAGTTCTCTAACTTAGATCGTTTCTTAACTAGCATTGGTTCAAATTCTAACGACACGAAGCTTTTGTCCGTGCCGGTATCAAATAAAATGGATGCATAATGATCATTAACTAGAAAAGTACCGTTCACCACGTCATTTTCATTTTGTGCCTGTGCCACGTTGATGTTGAACGTCCACCCCCTTGGTGGTTGGTTTTGGTTGTTTGGTAGGTTACAGTTATTGTTGGGGTTGTTGTTGGTGGGGGCTAGTTGGTTGTTGGGTTGAGGTTGAGGTTGTGGGCGGTTTGGGTTTTGTGAGTATTGGGGGCTAAGGTGGTTTGGGTCACTGCACCGGTAGCAACTGCGGCCATAACTGATGGCTGGTGGGTTTTGAGGTTGTTGGGAAGGTGCTTGGTTGAGTGGTGCGGGATTAGTGCTTCGGCACTGGTTAGCTAAGTGCCCGAATCTGCCACACGTGGTGCATTTTCGGCACGGGAAATTGGGTTGGTGGTGGTATTGGCAGGTGGCACATTGGGGAAGATTCCCAATGTACGGTTTTTTTGGTAGTGGATTGGTCGGGTTTGTGGGTTGGAGGTTCATCGGGACTTGGGAGATGGGGTTAATGGCAGCGAAGTTTTGGGATTTTCTCTTCTTATGGCTATGGTTCGGGGTTTTAGCAGGTTTGTTTTCAGCGATGGAGGTGGAGGCTTGGGTAATTGGCTTCTTGGCGCCCTTAATGGTTAGAGAACCATCTTGGACACGGTTATTGGAAAAGGTGGTGGCAAGGCGCATGGCCTTGGATAGGTTAGCCGGCTCTGCGGCACCGACTGTGTCCTTAATCATGGATGGAAGTCCCTTGATGTATTTAGTCACAGTCCACGCAACCGTATCGACTTGGCGCAGGCAGAGGACGGAGAGCTGTTGGAAGCGGATGTTGTAAGTGGCGTTATCACCACTATCCTGCTTCAGGTTGTAGAACTCATCCTCAAGAGCTTGCACCTCATGAGGAGGACAGAATTTCTCACGCATGAGCACCTTGAGGTCCTCCCATGACATGGTCATGGCTTCCGCGTTGAGTTTCTTGTCACTGTTCCACCACGTGAGAGCGTGGGTTTTAAAGCAGCTTGTGGCATAGCGAGTCCACAGGTGGTTGGGAGTCTCGCTTACCAAGAAGGTGTTTTCCATACTCTCAAACCACTCGAGAAGTTTGGTGGCACCTTCTATGCCGGTGAAGGGTTCGAGATGACAAGCGACAAAGGTTTTGTAGTGTTGGACACTAATTTTGGGGGTTTCGGTCCTAGACTCGACTGAGCCATTTGGGGTGAGATTTTGGAGTAGGACGAGGAGCACGTTGGCCATAGACTCGGCCACAAGGTCGGCTAGGCGTTTGTTCTTTCTGGCACTCTTGGAGGCCTTGGAGGAGTTGAGAGATGAAGACATCTACAATGATGGAGAGTTGGTAAGACTTTGATCAATGGAATTTTTTTAAAAAAAAATTAACATGTAAGAAATGTAGGATCATATAATACAAGTAATCATATAAGTTCATGTAGTTGGCATGTAGTGGCATATAATCATGTAATTGAATCAAGTAATAGTGCAAACATGTATGAGGAAGAGTATAAATTTAGTTGGTTCACAAGTTTATTAATGTTTGGAGGTTAGCGTGACGATAACGAGCATCCTTTATACGATCAAGTTAGTGAAAATAACAATAGTTAGTTGAAAATAAATTGTTTTATATGAAAAGAATGGCTATTTGAAAATATTGGAGTGTCCTGTTAGCTCAGCTCTTGAACTAATGAAGACGTCGACTATTCCAAAGTGATCAATTTTTCTACCGAGTTCGGGATGCACATTTTGGCCTAATAGGTGAAATACTCTCGCCGAAAAATTCGGTTAACGATATTTACCCTTCCGGTTACTACGTGTCCCTTGTCGGTAAGAAAATTTGAGACTTTGGTGAGATTTGAAAATAGTAATTTGGAGTGGAACTAGATACCAAATTGTGGATTTCACTCTTAGTTTGGTATTTTCGTTCCTGTTTTAAGTAGGGTTGGTGCTTTACCGATTAGGTTGAGGATGTCACTCCTATCTTATTGGCAAAGTTCCCAAGATTTTTGTTGAGTGGGCTTTACCATTCAAGGTATGGTTTTCACACCTATCTTGAAGGTAAAAGTCCTGAAAAATGAGCGGAGTGAAACTTATCGTCAAAATAAAGATTAAATCTCATTTTTTTGACGGGTTCGTTTCGTTTGTGAAGTATGAGTGTCTTGAAGCGTGAAATTGTCCATGACGGTTATTTAAGTCCAAGAAGAGGGAAAGAAGAAGAGAGTTCGGGAAGAACAATGCGTATTAAGGAAACATAAGGAGAATGGTCATAAAAATAGGTTCCTAAGTTATAGGCTAGGTCAATATAAATTTTTCCTAATTACCTATAACCACGGCTCTGATACCAATCTGCCACAACCCATTCGATGGCGAAAACACCGAACGTGACATGTAGATTGTTCATTTGCTTCATGGACTAATTTGTTGAAATATAATTAAGATAAATTTCATGGCATTGCTAGTAATAAAAGATACAAATTGTTCAAAAGAAATACAAAGTACAACTTGTTCGAATACAAATGACAATATGATTGAAATAATTAAACTAAGGTAGGTTTCTAAGAAAATCCCTAAGTTCAATTCTTCAACTTCATTCGTCTCCTGAAAACATGTAAAATAAGCATTTGATCAACATAAAGTTGGTGAGCACAACCTATATTTGTACATATAATGATCATGGTAAAGTTTACAAATCACATGTAAAATGAATTTACTTGCTAGCATACATACAATATGATTACACACTATAGTTCAAACCTATTGAGACTATTGCATCCCAAGCATTGTCAAATTCACTTGGATGTATCTATCATAACAATAATCAGTATCTAAGCCCGACGGGTGGTCATCCCTATAGCGCTATATATGTTAAGTTTGATTTGCAAGATTAATGAACTAAGTTTTATCATGTTATTTGTCTAACTAAGCAAAGCATATGTCAATTGCACATGTATGTGGATTTGTAGTTTAGAAAAAAAATGTAAGTGTCGTGTAAGTTGTAAGGCATGTTTTCAAGTCCCAAAATGTGCAAGAAGTAAAAGGGACATAGGGGGTACTCACGGTTTATCGAGGTTAACAAGAAGGTAGCTCCGGGAGAATGAGTTGGAGACGCCGGTTAACCTATGGAAGTTAACATGGAGTATGAGTTTCGGTAAATTGATATATATGCATATATGTATTAATAATAATAAGTAATATATATTTACATGGATTGTCATGCATTGCCATTGGCGGACCGAAACACAAACCACTAACTATTGTTAGTGATTCGGATGGTCATGAATGAGTAAAGTTAGTATGTTAGTCAAGGAGTTAGATAGGCAAAGTGGGTAATCCACAACTTTGCACAAAGAAGTAAAGTGAATAAGCAAAGTGGATAATCCATAACTTCGCATAAAGAAATGAAGCAAAGTGGGTAGTCCATAACTTTGCATAAGTGGAAACCAAATGCACAAGTGGGTAATCCTCAACTTGGATGGTTCTTCCATTTTGTTGGAGTTTGAAGAACTCCAAAGAATCTTATATCATCCATTCTTAGTTCATGGGTATGAGAAAATCCATAGACTAAGTTGGGGATATGGAATGAAAAGTACAAAAGTAATGTAAGAAGAAGAAAAAAAATAAGAAAGTTTGTAAAAATATTTAGCAAGTTCTTGGACCTCATGTAAGGAGATACCAAGGTAATCTCCTTGAGGTTATGAACATCAAAAGGTTTTCTAATGGTTAGAGTTTGAAGGTAGAAAGAAAAAATGGTAAAAGAAATAAAGAAAGTTCAAAGAAGGTTGAAAGAAAAAATGGATTTACCTTGAAAGTATTCTTGAAAAATGCAAGGGAATGAAGTTTAGAGAGAGAATTAGAGGAGTGTAAAGGATTAGGAGAAGAGGAGTGGGGGTATTTATAGTTGAGGTATTAGGGTTGGGAGATCTAAGAAGCACCAATTCCTTAGGAATTGTTATTCCGGGTTTGAGGATAATGCACTCATGTTCTGTGAAAAACATTTGATGCTTTTGGTCACAGAATTGAGAAACACTTAAGAGATTGTGTTCAAGCTGTTTGACAAAGTGTTCTTTGTTAATTGTTAACTTACCATTGGACACATTACCTCTACTAGAGATGTATCCTCCGGCTTCACCTCCAAACTGAACAGGACCTCCATCAAAATTATGAAATTGTTGAAGAAGAGATCTATTCCCTATCATGTTCCTCGAGCATCCACTATCCACAATCCAAATGTTTCCATTTTTATCAAATGGATGCCCCTACATAAAGGTGAAACAGTTAGTTCTTATTAGAAACCCAAGCCTTATTGATCTTGGGGAGGAGGTTTGTGCTACAACATCTACTTTGATTTTCCATTCTATCCTTTGATTGATCATTGAAGATGAGCTTGATGAAATTTGGGTCGCAACATTCTTCCGAAGTTTCTTTCTCTTCGGAAGAATCTTTCAGACCATTCTCTTCTGAAGCAGTCTTCTTTTCGGAATGTTTAGAGGTGCTTTATTGTTCTTCGGAATTCTTTTTGGTTTCTCTTTCGAAGCTTATTTCCTTTCGGAAGAAGATGTTCCTTCCGAAGGCAACTTGGCTTCAGAAGATTGCTTTCCTTTCTTCAACCTTTGGATCTGGTTATGTGATGAAAATGTGATACCTTCCTTGGCTGCTCCTTTCCTTACCTTGTTTGCATAATGTGTGCTTGTAGGATTATAGAAACAATCCTTGACCATGTGGTTGTGTGGACCACACATTATGCATTCAGTGTTTGCTTTGGTGGGACATGTAGATTGTTGCTTCTTGGCCTTCTTGTCCTCTTCCATAGCTTTTCCTTTCTGCTTCAGATCCTTCAGTTGGATGGGAGTACTGGTACTATACTCTTGTCTAGAATCTGAGCTTCCAACCACTTGGAATCCAGTTGAGATGAAAACACCCTTTTGCCTTGGGTCAATTTTCATTTTGGACTCAGCCACCTTCTTGGCACTTCTTTTGCTGCTTGAATCTTGTTCTTTCTTTGTTTGGTGGTAAGAGATTTCTTCTCAGCTGAGAGGATGAGGTTTTCTACCTTGTCCTTTTCTGTGGTGGTGGTGGCAACCATTTTTGCATCACTCATCTTCTTAAGAGATGGTAGGTCAACAGTTGGAACCTCTTGCTCATCGGTACCATATCTTGGCTGTCTAATAGACACATAGGAATGTGGTGGAGCAGTTTCATTGGTTCCCAACCCACTCTTGTTTTGATAACATTCTTTTGAGTGAGAAGTTGATGCAAGAATATTGTTGAAGTTATGCTCTTGGATTGCATACTTCTTTGCTTCAGCTTCAGCTATTACTAGCTGGGCTTGAGCCTCAGTTAACTTTGAAACTAAATCTTTTATTTGAGCCCTGTAGTTTGAGTGCTCATGTTTTAAAGTAGATGTAGTGTTTTCTAACTCTTTAATTTTTAGTTTATAGTCAGATTCTGCTCTTTTATAATCAGGTTTTAATATGCTCAAAGACTCAATATCAGATTTAAGTTTCAAGTTGTAGTCCTGGTACAACTTAACTTTAACTACGCAGTCAGGAGTACAGAGATGTTCATATACCTTGGTATTATCTGTGTCGGCCATGAGAGCTTGAGCAGGGGTGATATCTTGCACCATAAAGCTCCAATCAACTTCTTGAGCAACAGCTACAGTTTGCTCTATTGGCTTGGTTATGGCTTTTGTGGTGGCATGATGTTGAGAAGCTTGGTTGCTCCAGGATTAGATTTTGGAGCCTTGCATTCCCTTGCAAAATGACCAAGTTGATTGCAGTTGTAACACTTAGCCTTTGATTTGTCAAACCCGAATCTGCTACTTGTTGGGTTCTGAGGGAATTGCCTTCCAGTTCTCTTATAGAACTTCTTTGCTCTGTAGGTAAGGAGAGCCATTTGTTGAATAATGTCCATGTATTCAACATCATCTGGGCTGAAACACTCCAGATCATCAAAACAGAACTGGAAATCACTAGAGTGTTCCATTCCTGAGACAAAAGCACAATTTTCCTGAAAAGGACCTTGTTGAGCTTGTTGACACTTAGGTGTCTCTAGAAAAGTGATGTATGGTCTAGATGAACATGACAAATGTTGGTTGTAATTCAGGCACATCTGGGACTGGGGAGTTCTTGCACCTTCAGCAATATGTAGAGCATTGCTAACAGGAGTGGTTGAGCTGCCATTCATCTACCGTTTGTTCAGATTTTCAATCTCCATACAGTATCCATCTAGGATTCCATATAGTTCAGTCATAGTGAGTGTTTCAACATTTTTAGATCTCCTGATAGAAACACAATAGAAAGTCCATTCATGAGGAAGAGCACTCATGAACTTCCTTACTATGTCTCTCTTTTTAAGAGTCACTCCCATAAACTGCAGAGATGCTATTAGATCTATGTATCTGAAGTATTGTTGGCTCAAGTTTTCACCATCAATGTAGGTGAAATTCTCGAACTGTTGCTTCAGATCATCATTCTTGGATTCTTTGGCTTCTAAGAAACCTGAGTACATTAATTTCAAAGCATCAAAGAGTTCTTTGGCTGTAGTGCAATGCTCAAAACTTGCCATAATCGAGTTTGGTATGGCAGTGAGCAATACAGTCATAGCTTTGCTATCAATGTCCATTTTCTTGTAGTCTTCATCAGAGTAATCTTCGACTTCCTTTTCAATCATGGCACTATATCCAGTTGGTGATGCCACTTTTGGTATGCATGGTCCATGAGTGACGGACTTCCACATACGGGAGTCTTGATACTTGATGAATCCCTCAATGCGTTGACACCAGCGCCTGAAGTTATCAGGTGTGATAATGGGAGCTTTGGTCATGGTTCCCATTTCTGGTTCAACAGATTTCTGGTTAAGGGCCATTTTGGTTGAGTGAGTAAGTTTTAAGAAACAAGGTTGATTTGGGATGGTTAGATCTTAAAATCAAGAGCCTGGATGCTCTGATACCAATTGAAGGATCGATATTATTCCCTCAACACTTAGTGTTTCTCACAAACTGTTAAATATCACTCGTTTGATGAATGCAGAATCAGGAACCCAGTTGATAATAATATAATAAGTAATGAACACAAGATGTGCTTTTCAAGATACTTGTATATTATCTCTCAACTAAGTATTACAAGACTCATGCAGAAGCATGGATACTAAGTTACAATGAGCGACTATATATACTACTATCTATAGCTTGTTATACGTAGATAACATGCTGGGACTTACTTCTAAACAATTACTACATTGCTAGAGGTAGGGTATCTTAGATAAAGTATTATCTAAGATAAGGTAGTCATGATAGGTCCATGACTTACGTTTTGGTTACCAACTAAAGGTGGCAGCTGTACTAACTAAGGAATGGTGAACAGTAGACAAAAGTAAGGTCAAACACATGAACGTGGAAGGCATCTTGCAGAGCATCAGAGTAGGCAGCAAGTGTCAGTCGGACCATGCTTTGTCCACTGGTTCATACTGTGTTTCTTCCGAAGGTAAAATGGCTTTGGAAGAATAAGTTTATACTTAGGAAGACACAACTTCTTTCGAGGCTTTGTCTTCGGAAGACTTTGTCTTTGAAAGACTTTGTCTTCATTCTTCTAAGTGTTTTACTTCGGAAGGAGATCTTCTAAGTCTCGGAAGACTGAGTTCATCCTTCGGAAGTTCTTCGGAAGATCACCATAGAAGCTTCGGAAGTTGCAGCATTTCCTTCGGAAGCTGTAGCATTGCCTTCAGAAGACTTCTCTTAGTTTGTACAGATTTCTTCTAAGTGTTGTTTTTGGTTGCATCAGACTCAATAGATCCAACACTCTGTATATATATATAGGGAGAGAATAAAGTTCAAATGTTAACTCTTTTTTATTATGATAACTGTGTTAACTAGTTAAAATCAACAAAATTAATATTTTTTTGTTAAAATAACATCATTACACATGTACAAAAATATGTTATTATCTGTATATGTATAAATTCGTAAGTATAAAAAGTTTACAATAGTATAAACTATACTTACATATGTAAATATTTATGCGATGTAAGTGAATTCTCATTTATTCCCTACTATATATATATATATGTGTGTGTGTGTGTCTATATATATATGTATGTATATACATGTATACACACACACATATATGTCGCAACTTTCGCGAAACTTCACATTTCTTTGTTGTGGGTTCATTTCAGAAATTTAAGAAACCCTATCTTAAGCAAACTCTTGAATAATCTTCCATTGTTGATGTTAAATCTGGTGTTCTGTATTAACTTGATGTTGTAATTTTCGGGACGAAAATTCATTTAACAAGAGCATGATGTGACGACCCGTGTTATCAGGTTACTATCGGTTTCATAATTTATTATTTCCCTGATATTTCTTTTATATTGTCAATAAATGTTGTTCTTATTAAATAAAACTAATAATAACTATCATCATTGTTAACAATTATTATTAACAAATAAATCTAACTAATCAAACTCATAGTGTCAATTAGATAAAATGGCTAGCATACAAACACTTCCTTTCCGTAACCATCCCATTCACCATCTCCTATCGACTTCACCACTTCGCAACCCTAATCCGCAACCACCTCATGGCAGCCCCCTCTCCCCATCACTTGGCCCTTGTCAACCGCCAAGCCTTTACAATTCCTCCACCGACACCCTCCTCTTCGTGGCAGCTATCTCCACGACAACGGCGCACCTTTGCTTGACAACCGAGGTCGTCAACCGCCGCCCTTCGACATCGCTTTGCACGGTATGTTCTTTGCTTTGTCGCTAGTATGAGTTCTTGAGTTACGGATATGGGATCGTCTAGCTACGGTTTCTGCGCGTTCTTGTTTGTGGGTGCTTGAGTCACGATGTTCGTGTTGGTAGTCGTATGATACGATCTGGTTTTGTGCATACGTGTTCGATGGGTGTGGGTGTGCTCGGTTGGATGCGATATGTGTAAGTGTGTTCCTGTTGTTCATTGTAGTATGTTGTACCTGCGATTTTAGGTGTTGCAGTGGGTTTTCATGCAACCCATGTGGGTGCCGATGGCATATGGTTGAGTTTATGTGACAAAAGTATGCTAGTGAATACATATATATAGATATGTAGGTGTTGTGTATGTGTGGTACTACGTTGGAACATGGATGTTTATGCATGAGAGTGAGTGAGTTATAGGATGGAACAAGAGTGTTATGCATGTGGGGTTTCACCCGTTGATCTTGGGTGTTTGTGCATGTGTGTGTTATGCGATGTATATGTATGTAATTCGATGTGTGGTGTATGTATTTTGTGTGTGATGAGTGTAAGTATAATATATATAACTATGAAAATATATTTATGTAATGTGTGTTATATATGTATTTTATGTATATGTAAAAGTGTTGTGTTGAGTCGTTGCACGTTGTGTTGTGGGTTATGCACTTTTGATATGTATGGGTTCTATTGTAATGTCGTATAATTAATTATATATAGAGTATTTTTATATATCATTGGGGCTAAACGTGAATATTGGGTTTATGTGTGTGTGAGTTCGTGTATTCTTGCATTTGGTTGTGTATGAAAAATCGATAGCCTGCAGCGAAACCGAGACGTGAACGCGAAACCACTATGTTCTCAATAGCTAAGTTCTATTATTAACATTTAATATTAACTAAAAATGTACATTCAGGTTAATCAGAAACCAAATATTTTATGATTTCAACTGCTTATTGCTATTCATTCAAGGTGAGTTCTCAGCCCCGCTTTACTTACTTTCTTGGGGTGAAAGAAACGTCTGTTCAAACTTATTTTCATTGATCAGTATTACTATAATGTCACTTGTTTACAAGTGTTATACCACTTAAGTCCTCATACTCGAACCGTTAATGTACGTATTATAGCAAGGTAATTCTGAGTAGATCTTCTAGGTTTGACAAACCCACCCGGGCTAGTCGCGCTAGCATAACCATATGTCAAACGAGTGTTTAATTGACCTATGACCTGGTATTCACAGCTGAGGCCTTCATTTACATTGTTAGCTTTGATTGCGAACCTCATACACTTAGTAACTTGTTAAGTAGACTAGCTATCTACTGATATTACTTTATTTACTGTATCTATTTACATTATGTCCTGTTTATCAAAACTTGTGAACTCACCAACCTTGTGTTAACACTTATCATGTTTGTTTCAGGTTCCTAAGGCTTGCCTGATAAGACCATCTCACATTGCATTTTATCATTGACTGTGTCAACTAAACACAATTACATTTGCTATCAACTTATACTTTTTGGTTTTGCGTGTGTTTGCGCCATTGGATACAAATTAATACACTTCTGTGTTTACTTTAATGTTTTCATAATTAACTTTGATTTGGGAAACTTTATCATTAATGAGCAATTATGTTTTATAAATGTTGTGTCATTGGTGTAACTAATGGCTGAGATCCTGGTATGTCACGCGCCTAACGGTAATACCCCGTTTGTGGAAATTGACGGTATGACAGATTGGTATCAGAGCCAATGGTTATAGAGAACTAAAATGGATTTTTGGCATCACATTTTTATTGCATTTAGACTATAACCTGATGCCTTAGTTACACGCATATAGACACGTTTAGCTTCTTTAGTTGAACTTGTTTGTTTGCTTACTTACTGGATTGCTTGACATTTCTCTTTCCTGTGAGCTATTCTTTGTAGGAATGGCATCATCATCGTCTGTGCATTCTTCACCTTCTTCTCAAGGCAAGAGGCCTATTCACTATGATTCTGTACCTCCACCTACGGGTCCTTATTATTGGCCATTACGTCATAACAACAATGAGGAGTTCGACTATGATCAGCCATTTGCTTGACCAGCCTGATTCAGGAGAAGAATATTCCCTTACCTCCTAAGAGCCGACCTCTCACTAGGTCTACCCCAGCTAGGGACCCTAATTCCCCTACTTTACTTCCACTTCCTTGTCCTCCTGAGCAGACCATAGTAGCTTTGACAGCTACCCTACATATAGAGCATAAACATTTTACTAAATTGGAGAACAAAAACACTATGTTGAAGAGGATAGCGAGAGAATCTACGGAGGAGATCAAACAACTTCTGATGTGACTCCTGAGATCCTGAAGAACTTCATTTTGAAAATTAAGAATCAAAGTGATCACAAGGTTAAAGTAAATAAGATGTGATCAAGGAGCTGATAAAGGAGAAAAAAGAAGGAAAGGATACAGAATTTCTCCTTAAAGTTAAAGAAGAAAAAAGGCAGAAAAGGTTGTACAAACATGCTCCTACTCTTTCCCCAGTTCATGGAAGTCCTGAGAGTGAGGTTGTTGGCAACTGAACAACCTCAGGTAAACAAGGAGTCTGACAGACAAAATATGATCAACCAGCTGAGTGCCACAGGCCTTTATCAAGCATATGTACTTCTTCCACTCTCATATGAATACATTAAATTTGAGTATCTTAAGCAGCTGGAACAATAGTTCATAAATGAACAGAAGGCTGCTAAGAGAAAGATAAGGGAAGAAGCTGCAAAGTCAAGAGTTATCATCCAAAAGAGTCAAAAGAATTCTGCTAACAGACAAAGGATGATGACCTTCTTAAAGCTGTATGGATTCTCCAGAAGGAGGCTTGGTCCAATGTCTCTATCCACTATGGCTGAGCATATTAGAGTGATCAAGTAGAAGATTAAAAAGGGAGAGCTTGTGGACTTGCATTCTACACCAAGCCAAGCTCCTCCAGTGGTAGATGTTAAGGTTGAACCAACACAGACAACACAACCTGGACCTTTAGCTGCATCTCAACCAATCTCATCTTCTATTCTACAGTAGGGTTCTACTTTTTCTCCTTCTAAACCCGTAAGGGGAGAGGACCCAACTGAGAGAGGCATAACAGAACAATCTGGTACTCAAGACCATCCTTCTCAGCTAAATACTCCAAAGAGGAAGAAAAGGATGGCCATGGAGAGAGTATCACAGAAGACAAAGGCATTCACTGCCAGACCTCAGGATGAGTCAGAGCATCCTGAGGAAGAGCAACAAGAGGCTGCTCAACCAACTCCTACTCAAGCACAGCCTCTAACAGCTGGAAGAACCATCTTGTCTTAGACCTTTGCTACTAATCCAGATAGATGGTAAGTCATCAGAGATCAAGTGGTCAAGATGTCTAATTCTGGCAAGACATGCTTGATATAGCTCTACATGATCTTCATGACATGAGAAGGTAGTATGAGAGTCTGAAGGATCCTAACCAAATGATGAAGAAGGGAATGGTCTTGATCATAATAAGGACTATTAACTGAGGAATAATCTTCTCTGTTTTGGTAGCATTAACCTAGGGGGAGTTTGTAATGTTTTATATAAAGGCTGATGCAACCAAAGCAACCAAAGGCTTCCTGCATGCATGTACTCAGTACCAAGTAGAAGTTGCTCTGGGAGTTTAATACTTAGAACAAGAATTATTCTAAGTATAATATCTTCCAAAGCCAAAGTTGCTCCGGAAGCTTTATACTCTGCACAAGAATTATTCCAAGTATAAAATCTTCCGAAGCCAAAGACCAAATCTTCTGAAGCCAAAGATAAAGTCTTTCGTAGCTTCAAAGACAAACTCTTCCAAAGCCAAATAAAGTGAAGATTGATTTCTTCCAAAGACAAAGAAGAACATGCTTGTCTCTAATGTAGTTTTGCATAAAGCTGACCCACTTTCCACTGCAACTCTGAAGACTCAACAACTTACATGAGTTGGTGAAAAGGTACATGTTTTTGCAACTGTACATTGAGGTATTGAGTCTGTAACTTTCTACTTTATGTACTTTATCCTTTTTGTAATATATTAGGATATGAGCTATGGAATATCATAGTCATTATTCAAAAGATAATTTGCCTTTTGACTCTACATTGATTTTATTGTCTTTTTAGCCACCTTACGACTCTCGACCTTCGTCTTTTGGCCTTGGGAGTGAAACCATCGCTACTAGAACGTTTCCCTCTCCAGTTGTCCCCTGTCCTTTCATCTTCCCTTACGGCTCTCATGACCCAGTCACCACCGCCAGTAGTATCGTGTGCATGACCTGTTGCACCCCATCAGCTATGGACTTTTTCACTAAGGTCATCATATTATGGCACCCATCCCCACCTACATGGTGGTGAAGCTCGAGCCTTTCACGCACTGTTTTAGCATTCAAAGCCATGTCCCTCATAACCCGGCATGGTCATTCAAGGTAATAGCTCAGTTTATGTCAAGTATAGTAAGTCCCTAATTACAGTGGCCAGTTGTGATTAGCCACTTACTTTACTCTTCATACCCCAAGCATTTCCTATCCTGACTACATCGGTATCTAAATCTACTAAAGGCACATAAATCACATAACATGCACACGTAATACGGTTATCATTAACGAACATACCTAATGGCACGTAACTACTTGGTCTGGCATCCCTTCCCTTTCCGTCCCATTCTCAGTTTAAGTTTAGGTGTTAGAAAATAATACCCAATTCTCTTAAACTTTGGCTCTGATACCAACTTATAAGGCCCCTGTTCCTGGGCACCTCACAGTTAGTCATTCATCGCACATAAATCGCACATTTATTTAAAATATTGCAGCGGAATCATTTAACTAAAATCATTTCATATATTAATAACTTCTTTTGCAAAATAATACAACATCGTTACAAAATATCATTCGTTGCATTACATCACAAAAGCGTCATTTTACATAAAATGGATGCCATCCAAAATAATCCAAGTAGCTGCCCCATGCCATCCTCTGCATTTTTTACCTGCCAACTGGAAAATACACAGCGTTGCTAAGTGAGTTCTAGTTTTATAAAATATATATTTTCTTTCGCTCGCTAAAACATTTTCTTTACTATCGCACGTGATCATACATCGTAGATACATCAAGTTAATATTTATTACTTCCATCATCGTTCATTTCGTACATATCGCACGTTTCATACATTTCGCACTTTTCGTACTTTTCGCACTTTTTATTATCTTTCACTTCTATCCAGATCCTACCGTGTGCTTAAACCCCCCCTGGGCACAAAGCCATATCATCTAGGGTTAAGCGACAAGGATCCCATATCGCACGTATGGAGCAGTCACTAAGACTGACTCCCCTGTGTGTGTGAACTCTTATTAGGTAGCCAAGATCGCACGCTACATAACACACAGTTAATACCACATCGCACATATGGAGCAGCCACCAAGGCTGACTCCTACTATGTGTGAACACCATGAGTTAGCCAAAATCGCACGCTATTCTACACGCAGTTGTTCTAACAACTCATATGGAGTTGTGAACCTCTTTTCATTTTGCTTGGAAGGCTTTCATTTGTTCATTATCTTCCATTTCTCATTATCTTAATTCTTTCGCTTCGTCAAGATAATACTTTACGTATATTAACATAATCACACTACGTGAAGCCACGTAAATAATATGTATTAGGGAACAAAACATACATCACACGTCATCACACATCATCATGCATCATCACACATCATCATCTAATCATCACACATCATTATCTAGCACCCCTATCTAATCATCACACATTATCCCGGGAACATTCAAAGTCATAACCTAAAATTTCCCTTTTCCCAAAATTCAGAAATTATTCTAAGTGTTCTAGGTGCATGAGCACTATGTAGGCGCATGGGCACTATGCAGGCGCATGGCCTCTCAGGCACATGGGAACACTTAGGCACATGGGAAAACTCTTAGGCGCATGGGCACTATACGGGCGCATGGCCTACACTTAGTCATTTCGGGCAACATTCTAGGCGCATGGGCACTTAGGCGTTCGACCACTATTGGGGCGCATGAGCTTTGGGCGTTTGGGCATACTTAGACATTCAGGTAGTTGGGCGCATGGGTACTATTTCACGGGCATGAACAACTACTTATAACTAACATCACCATAATTCAAGCCCAAATTCAATTCTAACATGTTTTAAGCTTAGTTCTAACATTCTAAGCATTAGGAACACATACATAACATCATCATAACCATAAATCACCCAAGATATACAGCCACCCACATACACATTCGCACATACATACGGGTATACACACCCATTTTATAAAAAAACTTTTAAACATGCATTTCCAGCCCTAAAATCATATAAAATCTATAAAAATGGGGTTTTAGGACTCATTTTATGCAACTTTGAGTATGACTTCCTTCAAACTCGTTTGCTATAAGCTCAAACACCTAGAGACCCACCAAAAACCCGCACACAAATGTACAAACACATATACAAGCATAAACCCAAAGAACTGAAATCAGTCAAGAACACCTTAAAACATCAAATTCTTACCTTGAATTCGACTTCCTTGTTCTACTTTTTCAAAACCCAAAAACTCAGCTTTCTCTCTATACAATCCGAATACAAAAAGGTCAAAAGTAACATGGTATGGGCGGCCATGTTGCTTTTGTACAAAATCATATTATATTTTGTACTTTGTACACTTTTAACCCCTGTACTTGGCTTAAATTTGCATTTCCTCCTTTTATTCTTCTTTTTACAACTTTTAAAATATCCGGGTGTTACAAGTCCACCCCCCTTATAAAGGTTTCGTCCCCGAAACCTGTTATTCCTCAAACAGATGAGGGTAATGCTGCCTCATCTCTTCTTCAATCTCCCACGTAGACTCGGATCCCTTCCTGTGCTTTCACTATACAGACCAGGGGAACCACTTTATTCCTTAACCTTTTCTCCTTACGATCAATGATCACCACTGGTTGCTCCACATAGTTGAGCCATTCATCTACTTCAATATCCTCCAGTGGTACAACCATATCCCCGTCTGCCAAACACTTCCGCAAATGAGATACATGGACTGTCGGGTGAATTCCACTTAACTCATCGGGTAGTTCTAACTTATAGGCCACCTCTCCTACTCGAGCAATGATTTGGAAAGGCCCTATGTACCTCGGGCTCAACTTGCCCCACTTTCTAAACCAAATGATACCTTTTCAAGGTGAGAGTTTCAACGTAATCCTATCACCCACCTGGAACTCAATCGGTCTATGTATCACCTAGATATTTTAAAAAGATTGTAAAAGAAGAATAAAAAGAAAGAAATATAATTCAACCCAAAGTGAGGGGTTAAACATGTCCAAAGTACAACATCTTATATAATTTTTGTACAAAAGTGGCATGGCCACCCATGCCATGCTACTTTTCACCTTTTTGTCAATTTTAGAGAGAGAAAGAGCAGGAGCTCTTGGATATTTGAAGAACCAGAAGAAGAAGTCGAAGTTAAGGTAAGGTTTACTGTTTTTAAGTTGTTCTTGGCTAGAATTAGCCTTGGTTATGTGCTTATATGTGTTTATATGTGTTCAAAACATTGAATCCTTTGGAAAGTTCAGGACTTGGAGTTGAGACTTGAGAGTAGCAAAGGTGAGTTCTAGACCCCGTATTTTACCTGTGTTAAACTTTCTTTGGGGCTGAAAATGTGTCAGAATGATTTTAAAAATGTTATGAATGCTTGCTCGTACATGTCATAGTTGCATGATGATGTTTTATGAATGTTTAGGTGGTATTTATGTTTAGAATAGTTGTAGTAAGCTTAGAAGAGGATGGTATAAAGATTTGGGTCTGAAAACAGCTTAGAAATATGTTAGAAAGGTGTCCATGCGTCTAAATAAGGCCCATGCGTCCAAATTTGCCATAGAAAATTTCTAAGTATGATCAACCGTCCAAACAGTACCCTCAACCGCCTAAAAATTGCCTTAGAAAGTGCTAAGTAAGCCCATACGTCTAAACAGGGCCCAACCGCTCGAACAGTGCCCCAACCGTCTAGAAATGACTTAGAAAATTTTAAGTGTAAGCCCAACCGTCTGAACAATAGCCCATGCGTGTAGGATTTGACTCGGACGCCTAAGTGTGGACCAAACATCCAAATAGTGCCCATGCGTCTGAGATGGTCCAAACGCCTAAGTGTTGAACGGCCCAAATAGTGCCCATGCGCCTAAATAGGCCTCATGCGCCTGCATAGTGCTCATGCGTCTAGAACACTTAGATTATTTTCTGAAATTCTGAGTAAAACAAAATCATTAGAGTTTGACCCAAGGTTGACTTAGGATTATAAATTGCTATTATATTTGCATTATTATAAGTTGTGCCTATGGTCATAGTAATTTGTTGAACTCAACAAAGTGCATTAAGAATTAATGCAAGAAAGTATGATGCCTGCCATTATCAAACAATCAACCAAATGTGTTTTAACATACAAATCATACATAAGAAATACATTAACATCATTAACATTCATAATAATCACTAACATATGTGTATATCTTTTTAGATTTTGTAGATAAAAAAAATTTTGCTAAGTCATTCACAGCGGATAAGTTATCTCCACAGCGGATGAAGAGTTCCATCACAGCGGATGAACAACTTCTTCTGCGGATGAACAAGTGTCACAGCGGATGACTACTTATACAACGGATGAACAAGTTTCACTGCGGATGAACAAAGTGTCACAGCGGATGACTACTTATATAGCGGATGAACAAGTTTCACTGCGGATGAACAAGTGTCACAGCGGATGACTACTTCAACAGTTGATGAAGAAACTGTTCTCACAGCGGATGAAGACACTGTTCTCACAGCGGATGAAGAACTTCTACACAGCGGATGACTTATTCCTATAGCGGATGACTCAATCACTTAGGATTATTTCTATGTAATTTTCATTTACATAAGGGTAGATTAGTAATCGTACATAGCTTTTGTGTATAGGCTATAATTAGCACTCTACCCTAATCCTTTGTAAGCTTTGGAACGATTATCAATCAAACAAGCATTTTTAGTTTTCTTGTGCATTCAAACACACACAAACACGCAATCATACACTAAAATCATACACTAAAATCATACACATTAACCATGGGTTTCCGCACCATGTTTAGTGTTTGTTGAATTTGTGAGAGATTAGAAAAGATCCTTGGAGAAACACAACTTGTTCATATTGAATATCATTCTTTCTAAAGTTTGTATTCAAATATGCTTGACTGAAAGTTCAAGAGAGTGTGTTTTCATCAGGTGGTATCAGAGCCTTGGCTCAATCAAACTTTGATTTCGATCCTCTCATTCAACAAACATGATTTCAGTTCACTAGCCTCATAACATACATTTTGAGCTTCAAATCAACATATCTTCTTCTTCTACATCATACAATCAATAAATGTTCAAAACATGAGTTAAACTACTGTTTTTGTTCATTGTGAAGAAGGATTTTTGTGCTTTTGTGATTTGAAAATCTTTAAAATAATTCATACACTGTGTTTTAAGAAAAAAAACATCACAAAATCAAAGAAATCCATCGATTTCTACTGGTTTCCTCGATAAAACAGTAAACTGTTGGGTTTGTTAGAACACAAAATCCAAGTTTAACCATTTAAACTTTCTGAAAACGCAGCGAAATAATAGCTATAAAACATTGTTTATAAACTGAAAATTTCAAGTTCTATATAATGTTTTAAAGTGTAAACAAACCCAAGAACAAAAGGGATCTTATATATGTTAATAAGCAAGCTATGTAAACACTAATAACAACATAACGTGACAACCATAGAAGGCTGCCAAACTACCTCTTTTCAGCAGCAAAAATCGACCAAAAAGGGGGATGATGGATGCTCAAACTCGGCCAAGGCTCCAAGGTAGGACCTCTCAAGCTTGTATACCCCAAGCTTGTTTGCAAAGCACCTTCTTGTTAGGAAGAACCACCACCAAAAAGCTTCAAAAACCCTCAAATTTCAGCTGCTAGAACCGTGAGTTTTAGAGAGAATAGAGAGCTTTTTTGCTAGTTTGCATGTATGGGAGAAAGTGAGGAGAGATGGAAGAGTGTAAGGGAGGTTAATGTCTTGCGAAGACCAAGACAAATAAAGGGAATCCCAACACCCAAGTGGGCGGCCGAACCCATGTTCAAAAGGGTTCCCTCCCTTTTGAAATTTTTATAAAATTACACTCCTTGTTCCATAGTTTATAAAATTAAAACAAATTTTAATTTTATAACATCAACACATTTTATTTGTTTCTTATTTAACCAATTAAATAACAAACAAATAATATCTCATGAACAAATTATCCATATAATGTTGTTCTTTTACATATGCAACTTATTTAGAAAACCCATTTTCTAAATTGGTGTAAATATTTAATTGCATGATCATATCATCAATTAAATATTAATTTGTGTTTGCTAAGCTTATTATTAGGTATAACCCGACTTGGATCATAACGTACTAACCGCATCAATATTCTACGTGTCTTGGGCATATAGAATCCTATAATCTCCCACTTGTACAAGATTCATAGAAGATTGATGAAAGCAGTAAATACCGCCTAACAACGGTTTACTACCCTTAATACGCATGACTTATAGCCATTCAATAACATCATCCCATTCAAGCATCCTACTTGAGATGATTTAGGTGAATCAATCATTTATCCTTTTGTTACAGTTGTCATGTTAAATCTAAGGACACAGAATGATCATTCCTTGTTTATTTAACTTAATTAGGCCTTAGACATCTTGCTCTCAACGAATAAGAGGAACAAATCCCATCATGAGTACATACGTTTCTAACAATCACCTCGTGTCACACCTAAACATAGCCTTATGTACTGTCCAATATTTCAGGACAGTGAAGAACTAGTTCAAGGTATAACACCTGGTGAATATCAAAACCCAATATGTATCTCAGGTCTGAGGATACCAAATGATATTCGCCTTTTACTCAAACTTACTTTTGATCAATCTAGAAGATTCTATGTAGTAAAATTTGAGATGCGGGTTAGTCCAATATTTGTATCCCACAAATATCTATGAACCTTGGTAGCAACCCATTGCTCTATATTCATCCTTATGAATATCAACCAATCCAAGTTCATAATAATCTTACCCTCACACTTGTTCCCACAAGTCTGAACGACTACGGACATTTAGAGTAAACAATTTACTCATGGATGAAACATGCTAAATTGGAACATTAATTGAAACATTATAACCAAATAATTTTATTCAAATAATAAAGAGTTCCACATATCCAAATACAAAATTTACAGATCAAATCCAATCACTAGAATACCGAAGTCCCATGGCACAAGTATGACCTTCATGCTTTGCCTTTTCAAGGAGCTTCGTGAGAGGATCCGCAATGTTTTGATCCGTGTGAAATTTGCGAATACATATCTTTCCCTTTTCAACTTCATCTCGTATGTAGTTGAATCTCCGCTCAATGTGCCTAGTCTTTTGATAAGCACGGGGTTCCTTGATTTGAGCAATCGCACCGTCGTCATCACAAAAGATCTCTAGGGGGTCCTGAATGTAAGGGACAACCCCTAGATCGGCAATGAATTTCTTCAACCATGCAGCTTCTTGAGCTGCCACTGAGGCGGCCACGTATTCTGATTCTGTAGTTGATAGAGCCACCACATCCTGTTTGGATCTCTTCCATGAGACAGCTCCTCCATTCAGAATGAAAATACATCCCGATTGTGACCGTGAATCATCACGATCGGTTTGGAAACTCGCATCCGTGTAACCTTTTACAACGAGTTCCTCATCACCAGATCCATAGATTAGGAACATATCTTTCGTCCTCCTTAGGTATGTAAGTATGTTCTTAACAACCATCCAATGACTGCTTCCAGGATTTTGCTGGTATCGGCTTGTCATGCTTAATGCGCATGAAACGTCCGGCCGAGTGCATATCATTGCATACATGATGGATCCAATAGCAGATGCGTATGGGATTGCCTTCATTTTATCTTGCTCATCCTTTGAGCTAGGACATTGAGTTGTACTCAATATCGTTCCTTTTTGAATAGGTACCGTACCTTTCTTAGAGTTCTCCATCTTGAACCTTTTCAAGATTTTATCAATGTATGCACTTTGATTTAAACCAATCAACCGCCTTGATCTATCCCTATAGATCTTTATTCCCAGAATATAGGCGGCTTCACTAAGATCCTTGATGGAAAAACAACTTCCAAGCCAGGTTTTTACACCTTCCAAGGTTGGGATGTCATTTTCAAATAGTAGAATGTCATCAACATACAATACTAGGAAAGTGATGATGCTCCCACTAGCTTTCTTATATACACAAGCTTCATTAGCATTCTTGATGAATCCAAATTTAATTACTTCTTCATCAAAACGGTGATTCCAACTTCTCGATGCTTGTTACAATCCATAGATTGATTTCTTTAACTTGCATACTTTATTAGGATGTTTTGGATCGACAAAACCTTCAGGCTAAACCATATAGATATCTTCCTCAAGATATCTATTTAGGAAAGCGGTTTTGACATCCATTTGCCAAATCTCATAATCATAATGAGCAGCTATGGCAAACAATATCCTTATAGACTTTAGCATTGCAACAGGTGAGAATGTTTCATCATAATCAACCCCTTGAGTTTGAGTGAAACCCTTTGCTACAAGTCTAGCCTTATAAGTATCCAAGTTTCCATGCATATCGGTTTTCTTCTTGAAAACCCACTTACTTCCAACTACCTTGGAATTAAGAGGTGGTACAACAAGTTCCCAAACTTGATTGTCATACATGGATTGCATCTCAACGTTCATGGCTTCAAGCCATTTGTCACAATCCGAATTGGACACTACATTATGGTATGTGGTTGGTTCATCTGAATCTTCCACATAGCATCCATCCATGAAAAATCCGTATCTTTCAGGTGGATTACTAGTTCTACCACTTCTGCAAACGTTTTGTGTGTATTGATCAACCGCTTGATCATCCTCAACATCCTCATGTTGAGTGCTAGTTTCAACCAAACGTGCATCGGGTTATGGTTCTTGATCCTCCTCAAGATCCACTGTTCTACTGCTAGTTTCTTCCATAAGGAACTTTGCTTCTAAGAACTCACCCTTTCTGGCAACACACACTTTTTGTTCCACTGGATCATAGAAATAATATCCCATAGAATCTCTAGGATATCCAACAAAAGTACACTTGGTGGATCGGACTTCCAATTTGTTTGGGGTGGGAGTCTTAACATAAGCCTCACAACCCCAGACCCTTAAGTATGATAGGGATGGAACTCTTCCATGCCATATTTCAAAGGGTGTCCTTTCCACCTTTTTAGTTGGGGCCATATTTAGAATACGGGCCGCGAAGAGCAAAGCGAAACCCCAAAATGATAGAGGCAATGTGCTTCTAGCCATCATAGATCGGACCATATCCAATAAGGTTCGATTCCTCCTCTCAGACACACCATTATGTTATGGTGTTCCAGGTGGAGCGAGTTGTGAGACAATCCCACAACTCCTAAGATGATCTTGAAAAGCATCACTTAGGTATTCACCTCCTCTATCGGTGCGGAGAACTTTAATCGACTTGTTGAGTTGATTTTCTACTTCATTCTTGAAGATTTTGAACGTTTCAAAAGCTTCATCTTTGTGCCTTAATAAGTACACATACCTATAGCGACTATAATCGTCGGTAAAGTTAATGAAGTATCTTTCACCATTCCTAGTCATTGGCTTAAAAGGACCACATACATCCGAATGTATGATTCCTAATAAATCTTTTGCCCTTTCGTTAGTTCCACTAAAGGGTGCCTTAGTCATTTTTCCTTGTAAACAAGATTCACATACATCAAATAAATCACATTCATTTGTTTTTAAAAGACCATTCTTTTGAAGTGTTTGTATACGTTTCTTGTTTATATGACCAAGATGACAATGCCAAAGATAGGTATCACTCAAATCCAACTTGAGTTTCTTGGTGTTAGTTTGGTACAATGAACTATTTAAAGTATTTTCATGAACCAATTCATAAATACCATTAATGGGAATAGCTTTAAAATAGAACATATCTTTTAAAGAAACATGAATATCATTTTCAACAAAAGATAATACATAATCATAATGTCTTAATTGGGATACAGAAATAATGTTCCTAGTCAAACTAGGAGCATACAAAACATTCTTCAAAATTACATCCAAGCCACATGGAAGTTTTAGGATGTAGTCCCCACGGGCTTATGACTTTTGTTCCATTGCCCATGAAGAGGCTAACATCCCCTTGATTGAAGTCCCTACTTCTTGTGAACCCCTGCAACAAATTGCAAATAAGAGTTCCACATCCGGTATCCAATACCCATGTGTTAGAAGATGTAACATTAAGATCAATATGAATCATGTATATTGTACCTGAGGTCTGCCCGACATCCCTCTTTGCTTTTAACTCTTGGAGATGGACAGGACAATTCCTTGCCAAATGTCCAATCTCCCCATACTTGAAGCATGGGTCATTAGTAGCAACCTTTTGCTTCTTCTCTTGTGGTTTGGGTGGCACCCTTGCCACCCCTTTCCCCTTTCCCCAAACGGGTCCCTTACCCTTGGCAACCTTTGCCTTGGGTGCGGGATAAGGCCTTTTCTTGTTCCCACCTTCATTGATGGTGAGAACGGGTAAAACCATTTTACCCATGGCCGCCTCGGCCGTTTTGAGCATTGAGTGAAGCTCACCATTGCTTTTGTCCCAAGCGTTCATGTTGTAGTTCAACACGAATGTCTCGAACTTCTTGGTAAGGCCATTAAGGATCAAATCCGTGTCCAATTCCTTCGAGACAGGACAATTAAGCCTTTCGAGGCGGTCAATGTGGCTTTTCATCTTAAGTACATAAGATGAAACCGATTGGTTGTCGTCCATACGACATGCATGGAGTGCTCGAACCGTTATGAAGCGCTCAACCCTTGCTTGCTGTTGGAACGTTTCCTTCAGCTGGGTTATCATGTCATAAGCTCCATGATGTTCATACTTCTTTTGGAGATCCGGAGTCATGCTTGCTAGCATGAGACAAGACACTTGGACGGAGTCCTTAGTGTACTTCAGCCAATCATTATAGGCCTCCTCATCATCCTCAGTAGGTTGATCGGGGATAGGGTCATCTAAAACATATGATCGTCTCTCTTGCTTGAGAACGATTCTCGAGTTTCGATACCAATCAATGAAATTGTTATGATTTAGACGTTCCTTTTGGAGAATCGCTCGTAAAGATTGGGTGGACATGGATGAGTTATCATGATTATCATTATTGGTGGCCATCTACAAAATTTAACAAAGATCTATTTTAGTATTTTTGATATTGCTACTTTTAATAATTAATACCTTTTAAGGTCATTATTATATTAAAATCTAGAACCCAACATTACATTTAAATTGTGGTTAGGTGACCTTTATCCCATGATTTAAATTAATAAGGTGGTCAACGATTGACGGTTGCAACCATTTGCAACTTCTAGAGGTATGGGATCGACTTTAAACATCATATGTAAAGTCGGCATGTTAATCCCATCAACACCATTTGGAAACCATATTGTAGGTGATCCATTTAACATGGTTTGCAAATCAAGACATCCTACTTACACACACGTGTGAGTTTGCCAAAATGAGTGGTTAGGTGACATTTATCCCACGAATATGGCATTCTCACCTCAAGTCATAAGTTCCCTCAAAATGGTTAGGTGACCTTTATCCCACTAAGAGTTCCCAAGTGACTTAAGTGTTGTGTAAAAGGACGGTGTTGATCTTGTTTTAGAATATTTAGAGGTTTCATAATTCTAGTTTAGAAAACTCTATGTACTTGTATTTGCATGCTTTCAAATACAAGATACCCTATGGTCCTTTGATAAAACCTATTTTAATCTTTAAAATCATTAAATCATTTTAATAACCTTTTATTACCTTTTAATGATTAAGAACCATCAATTTTCAGCTTGTTAAGTTTGTTAATTAGTTTGTAATGCATGTCCAAATATCAACCATACAATCAAACAACAAACATTCTAACAAGCATAAACATAAACAACCACATGTGCATAACCATAGCCACTATGTTGACAACACTTGTTTGCCATCACAAGTGTTGTCATTTGGTCTTTCCTAAGGTCATAACAAAACACATAGAAAGCTTCCAAAAGCCTCCCACTTGAAACCGCATCCAAAATGCTCCATGTTTCTCTTATGTCTTTCCTTTGTGCTTCCAATGCGTATGTCTTCATATTACAAGATATAAAGTCCTAATACATGATATCTAGTAAAATGGAAAATACACCTAATCTATTTATTACAACCCAATAATAAATAAATTACATCTTTTAAACAAAGCACAAATAAAATAATATACAACCCTATTGAATAAACCAAAACAACCATTGCATACATCCAAACAACACAAGGCCAAATGCTAGGTTATGCACCAATATGAACATTCATCATATCATCCAAATATATCAAAGAATCCCCATTAAAACCCACGATTTTCAGCCAACATAAACTGAAAATTTGGGTTTTAAACATTGTCCAAACAATATATATATATCATCATACATATCTTTCAAGGTTTAATCACAAGCATGTGTGATATAACCTTGAAAGTTTGGGATTCAACGTACAAAAACATAGCAGCCCCTAAAGGGGTTTTAAAGTCCATAAAACGAATTTTTAAAGGTCAATACAAGCTAGTTATCCACATAACCGACTCTAGATGCCATTGTTGGGTTTGTTAGAACACAAAATCCAAGTTTAACCATTTAAACTTTCTGAAAACGCAGCGGAATAATAGCTACAAAACATTGTTTATAAACTGAAAATTTCAAGTTCTATATGATGTTTTAAAATTTGTATTGAATATCATTCTTTCTAAAGTTTGTATTCAAATATGCTTGACTGAAAGTTCAAGAGAGTGTGTTTTCATCAGGTGGTATCAGAGCCTTGGCTCAATCAAACTTTGATTTCGAACCTCTCATTCAACAAACATGATTTCAGTTCACTAGCCTCATAACATACATTTGAGCTTCAAATCAACATATCTTCTTCTTCTACATCATACAATCAACAAATGTTCAAAACATGAGTTAAACTACTGTTTTTGTTCATTGTGAAGAAGGATTTTTGTGCTTTTGTGATTTGAAAATCTTTAAAATAATTCATACGCTGTGTTTTGAGAAAAAAACATCACAAAATCAAAGAAATCCATCGATTTCTACTGGTTTCCTCGATAAAACAGTAAACTGTTGGGTTTGTTAGAACACAAAATCCAAGTTTAACCATTTAAACTTTCTGAAAACGCAGCGAAATAATAGCTATAAAACATTATTTATAAACTGAAAATTTCAAGTTATATATGATGTTTTAAAGTGTAAACAAACCCAAGAACAAAAGGGATCTTATATATGTGAATAAGCAAGCTATGTAAACACTAATAACAACATAACGTGACAACCATAGAAGGCTGCCAAACTACCTCTTTTCAGCAGCAAAAATCGACCAAAAAGGGGGATGATGGATGCTCAAACTCGGCCAAGGCTCCAAGGTAGGACCTCTCAAGCTTGTATACCCCAAGCTTGTTTGCAAAGCACCTTCTTGTTAGGAAGAATCACCACCAAAAAGCTTCAAAAACCCTCAAATTTCAGCTGCTAGAACCGTGAGTTTTAGAGAGAATAGAGAGCTTTTTTGCTAGTTTGCATGTATGGGAGAAAGTGAGGAGAGATGGAAGAGTGTAAGGGAGGTTAATGTCTTGCGAAGACCAAGACAAATAAAGGGAATCCCAACACCCAAGTGGGCGGCCGAACCCATGTTCAAAAGGGTTCCCTCCCTTTTGAAATTTTTATAAAATTACACTCCTTGTTCCATAGTTTATAAAATTAAAACAAATTTTAATTTTATAATATCAACACATTTTATTTGTTTCTTATTTAACCAATTAAATAACAAACAAATAATATCTCATGAACAAATTATCCATATAATGTTGTTCTTTTACATATGCAACTTATTTAGAAAACCCATTTTCTAAATTGGTGTAAATATTTAATTGCATGATCATATCATCAATTAAATATTAATTTGTGTTTGCTAAGCTTGTTATTGGGTATAACCCGACTTGGAACATAACGTACTAACCGCATCAATATTCTACGTGTCTTGGGCATATAAAATCCTATATAAACGATTACTGTTTTATTGATTTTCATCAAACAAATCGTTCAAAACATTCATACATTGTTTATGAATCGAAAAACATCACAAAATCATAGAAACCACATCGGTCTCTAAGGACTTTCGATACAACAATACACGGGTATTGTTCTATCATCTTTTAGCCGCCAACAAACCCTAGAAAACCCTAGTTTTATTCAAACACTCACATTCACATTTTGTGTCTACTGAGATTGTTCATCAGAAAATTCAATGAAGAACAGTATTCTTATTTTGAATTTTTAACAAAAGTTGCTTTTTGATCCAAAAAGTAAAGTTTCTAAGAGTAAACTTTTGTTTTCCTAAGGGTTTTGACTTTTGGTAGGGTTTTGACCAACATTGTCACGGTGTGACATTCCTTAACAGAATATTCCATTCTGTTACCGAGGAGAAACATTCCAGTACCATCAAATTAATTAAAATTAATTAATTACCTTTATTCGGTAAATTAATTAAAATTAAATTTATTAATAAACAATCCTAGCGACTTTAGGATAAATTAAATTTAGCATCAAGCTAAATATTTTAACTAATTCTAACTTAAACCGTTAAGTTAAAAATTTGAACAAACATGTCTGACGAATTGTCGGGAACAAACAGTGGTCTTAAACCATCGAGACTTAAAAATAAAGCTGATTTAAAACAATGGAAAATAATGTTTCAAAATTGGATTATTTTTCAGGACCCAGACTTATGGACCTCCATAACAGAAGGACCGTATATCCCTGTGAACTTGGGTCTAGACTATAACACACAAAAACTACTTAGTTTGAAGAACGTAGCTGGTGATGAACTGAAAAAGGTTAAAACAGACATGAAAGCATACATCATCTTGGCTATGACCTTGCCATTTGAAATCTTAACACGGGTTGAGTGTTTCAAAACAACCAATGAACTATGGAAAGTTCCTCACACAATGTGCGAAGGAAGTGATGAGATTAGGGAAATCAAGAAAGAAAAATTAAGGACCCAATATGAAACTTTCCATCATGTTCAGGGTGAATGTATTGCCCAAGAACTTCACCGATGTGTACAATCAGTAAATGAGATGATTGTTTATGGTCTCAAATACGAATCTGTTGAAATCAACAAAAAAATGTTGCATACACTGCGTGAGAGTTGGACTCAGTCAGTGTCTCTGATGAAAGCAACACTAGATTTGGGAGCACTATCCCTGGATTCTCTAGTTGCTAAAGTGGAAGCACTAGAACTAGATGAAAAATCCAGAAACAACAACACCATCAGACATGTAGAAGCATACAAGTTCAAGGAACTACAACATACAGACAATGCTTTTCTGACAAACACTGGTGAAGATGAAGATGAAGAATTCGTAGACACTAGTAAGACATCATTCTTCTCTGCACCAGACTCATCCAACAACATACAAAAGTCAAAGAAGACTGGTGTTCATGCTTCTCATGAAACAACTCCACAAAGCAAACATAATCAACATCATCATGCCTCTAGCTCAAGTAAGCAACAACAGACAAAGCATCAAAACATACACAAGTTTGATAAGCCTATTGATGCTCTCACCATCATTCTTCAAAGTGAAGAGCAGAAGGCAGCTTATGCAGCTTTTTCAACAAGTTTTGAAGCATATTTGGGTGCAAATCTCACACCCTCGCAGATCATTCAACAAGATTTAGATGAACTGCCACCAGACATGGTTGAAGAGATGGATCTTCAGTGCTCTATGGCAATGATTGCATATAGATCAAAGAGGTTTCTGCAAAGAAATAGAGGTCTTAGCATAGACAAGAAAACAAAGATTGGTTTTGACAAAACCAAAGTCAGATGCTATAGTTGTTAACTTTATGGACATTTCTTAAGAGAATGTCAACAGCCAAGAGTTGACAGAAACAACAATCAAACTCAAGCATCAAGCAGCTACCATCCAAACACACAGACCCCTCCACCAATCAGTATCTCTGCTGCACCAACTCCACCTCAAATCATTCAATACAGTCCAAGTCAACAATCCAAATCATCAGCCATGATAATTAAGAAGGATGGTGAATGTGACTGGAGCATGTATGAAGCTGAAATTCAATCTCCAGATCATGCCCTCATGGGAAATATTGAAGATAAAATTTCAGAAATCCCGAAAGAGGTAAAAGAGAAGCTATGTACTCAAGCTTGCATAGATGAAGTCAATAGATACAGAGAACATGCAGACAAACTTTCTAAGAAAGTAATTGAAGTAAACATTTTAAATGAAAGTCTTAAATCAGAACAAAAACAATATGGCATCAAAATACTTTCATTACAAAATGATATGGACAAATTGATATCTAAAAAGTTAACACTGGCAGCTCAAGTAGAACAACTCTCTGTATCCTTGACTGAATCTAAAACAGTTCAAGCTGAAACTGAAGTGAAACTTTAGAAGTTTAAGGTAAGCAACAAGAAGTTTGAAGAACTTCTTGCTCAACAAAGGGCCTTTAAAGACCCTTCAGGTTTAGGGTATAACAAAGTTAATCCAGCATATAATGATAATTATATTCCTTTACCTGATTCCATGACAAACAAACAGGGTGAGTCACTTAACCCACATAACAGAACAGATGATTCAAAGCCATCATCATCAACATCATCATAGTCATCATTAAATGATCAAACACCATTGATAAAATTTGTTAAAAGTCATGATTCAACACAAACTAAATCAACAGATTTTTATCAAGGAGAAAACAATGAATTTGATGAACAAACTACTAATGAAGATGATGCTGACTTATTGGATGATGAGTCTATTCAACCAATTACTAAAACTCACAAAGTTTCAAGTGTGGTTGAAGATCAAAAAAACAAACAAAGCAAACTCAAGGATTTGATATCTGCTCTCGAGGAAAGAACATTGAATCTTTTAATGTTTCCGTTAAACAAACAAACAAAGGAAAACGAAAATCTCCTATTCCTCAAAAACAATCAACTGTAACTTTTAATATTCCTCTCAAACCAAACTTAAAACCAAAGGTTGTAAACAAACAAGACAATTCTGATTTACCATATTGTGAGTGGTGTGATCAATACACTCACAACACTGAAAAATGCAAATATGGTAAATACTGTAAATACTGTCACATGAACAATCATAGTACTAAAAGTTGTCATTTTCACAACTATTGTTCTATCTGTAAAAGGAACAATCACAGTACTGATACTTGCTTTTTTAATAAGAAAAACAAAAAGCCAAACACACATACTCAAGTTGCTAAAACTAAAAAGAAACAAACAGTTCGTACTAAAAGAAACAAGCCAGGAGTTCCAAGACAAACTCCTCATCAAAAGGTTGCTCTAGAAAATGACAAATCATTCTATCACACCTTTAAACAAACACCAAGGAGACATAAGTCTTAAACCAGACAATCATCAGACATTAGCTCTAGTAGGAGAAGAGCTCAAAGTACTTCTCCTGACAGAGCTAAAATCAATCAAAGGAAATCTAGTGTACCTAGAATTCCTAAACCACTAGAAAATGCAATCTTAGAAGAAATTTGCATCATGGGAAAAGACGGAAAACCCAAGACCATCTTGGCTTGGGTTGCACCATCTAACTGATTGCTTGTGTTTTATCAGGGACATCAAAGAAGGCCTGACAACATCTGGTATGTTGACAGTGGATGCTCCCGACATATGACAGGAAATTGTTCCCTCCTCGGGATTTTAAGAGCAAACATGGAGGAAATGTAGCCTTTGGAGGTGACAAGATAGGTGGAAAGATAACTGGAGAAGGAACAGTAACAAATGGTTTGATTAGCTTTGAAAATGTATACTACTGCTCCAACCTTCAATTTAATCTTCTAAGTGTATCCCAAATCTGTGATAAGGGATATGCCACCTTATTTGACTCCAATAACTTCTACATCCTCAAGACAAGTTTTCAAATCCAGAGGATTGTATCCTTTCGAAAACTCCATGACATAACAACACATACATTGTTATATGAACAATGTTTCAACAACCACTCCTGACACATGTTTATTATCAAAAGCATCAGAAGATGTTTCCCAATTATGACATAGACGATTGGGACACTCTAATTATAACAGAATGAATCAGCTTGTAAAATGTGACTTAGTAATAGGTCTACCACAAAAGGAATTTTTCTGTACAGACCACTGAACTGCATGTCTGAAAGGTAAACAACATAGAGTGTCTCACAAATCAAAATTGGTAAACTCTAACAACATACCACTTAAATTGCTTCACATGGACCTTTTTGGCCCAACAAACATCCTAAGCATAAGAAAGAAGCAATATTGTCTTGTTATAGTAGATGATTACTCCAGATTTTCTTGGGTTTTCTTTCTACTACACAAGTCAGAAACACCAGATATACTCAAAACATTTATCACTAAAATTGAGAATCAATTAGATCTTAAAGTTAAATCTTTAAGAAGTGATAATGGCACTGAATTTAAGAATGACAGTATCTTTTCTTTTGTGCAGAAAAAGGAATATGTCATCAGTTCAGTGTAACAAGAACTCCTGAGCAAAATGGAGTAGCTGAAAGGAGAAACAAAACATTGATAGAAGCAACCAAATCAATGCTTGCTGACTCTCTATTGCCCATATCTTTCTGGGCTGAAGCAATTAACACTGCTTGTTACATTCAAAACAGAACATTAATAATCAAAGAACTACAAAAACTCCATATGAATTAATGTTCAAAAGAAAATCTTTCATTGGATTTCTAAAAGCATTTGGATGTTCAGTGTCAATATTAAATACCAGAGAACAATTATTCAAATTTGCTTCAAAAGCAGATGACGTATTCTTTATTGGATACTCTGGAAGCTCAAAAGCTTAGAGGGTATACAATCCAAGACTTAATATTGTGGAAGAAACAACTGACATTATTTTTAATGAACATTCTCTCACAAAGAAACTCATTGGATCAAACTGGTTGTTTGACATTGATTCATTAACAAAATCATTTGACACATCTTATTTTGATGTTTCAGGTACAAAAGAAGATATTGAATATCCAATGGTACCTCCTCAACCAACCATTAATGTTCCTCTAACTGCTGATCCTCCAAGGAGAACAAACACATCTCCTTCAAGCACAACAGTTACACCTCTAATGGAACAAACCAAAACAACCAATGAAACAAACACATCTCCACCATCACATCAACCTCACACAGTTGAAGAAGATGATGATTATCATTCTTTACCAGACACACATCATGACGAGGAAATCTTAGATTTCTTTCATGATTCCCCACAAACATTCTATGAACCTGCACAACCAGAATGTCCCTCAAACACAAACACCCTTGCCCAACCAACCACATCAGAACCAACAATCAACAATCTTGATTCAACAATTCCTGTTGATCAGATTGAAACAACTAGAATACACAAAGATCACCCCTTAGAAAACATCATAGGTAACCTTAATACACAATTGACAAGAAGTTAATCAGACACAACAAACATTTTCCTGTATTCCTGTTTCTTATCCCTAACTGTACCAAAAACATCACAGAAGCACTTAAAGACAACAGTTGGATAGAAGCAATGCAGGAAGAACTACAACAATTCAGAAAGCAAGAGGTATGGAAACTGGTTGATCTACCTGAAGGTCAATATGCCATAGGCATAAGTGGCTTTTCAGAAACAAAGTAGATAACAGAGGGATTGTCATTCAAAACAAAGCAAGGCTTATTGCTCAAGGATATACCTAGGAGGAAGGCATTGACTATGATGATGTCTTTGCTCCAGTAGCCAGATTAGAAGCCATCTGAGTGTTCCTTGCATATGCCTCATCTAAAAACTTCACTGTCTTTCAAATGGATGTAAAATGTGCATTCCTTTATGGAAAGATAGATGAAGAGGTATATGTTGCTCAACCACCAGGGTTTAAAGATCCAGAATTCCCTCATAGAGTCTACAAGTTGGATAAGGCTCTATATGGTCTTCATCAAGCACCTAGGAAGTGGTATGAGACTTTATCAAAGTTTCTACTATAGAATGGGTATTCCCGAGTGAAATAGATCACACATTGTTCTTAAAGAAAAAAGGACAAGACCTGTTAGTTGTTGAAGTCTATGTAGATGACATCATCTTTGGCTCCACAAACACACAACTCTTATGCAATCCAAATTCCAGATGAGTTCAATGGGAGAACTTACCTTCTTTCTTGGACTACAAGTTCATCAATCATCAGATGGAATTTTTATCAACCAAGACAAGTATGTCCATCAGATTCTCAAGAAATTTAACATGACAGATTGCACATCAAGCAAAACACCATTTGCAATAGGAATGAAGTTTAGACCAGATCCAGAAGGCACATCAGTTGATCAGAAACTCTATAGATCAATGATAGGTTCTCTGATGTACCTTACAGCAAGCAGACCAGATATCATGTATGCAGTATGCATGTGTGTTAGATATCAAGCAGATCCAAAAGAATCACACATTAATGTTGTAAAGAGAATCTTTCGATACTTGAATGGCAAACCAACACTTGGTTTGTGGTATCCAAAAGATGGAGACTTCTCTTTATATGCATACATAGGCAGTGATTATAGTGGATGCAATAACAATAGAAAATCCACTACAGGAAGATGTCAGTTTCTTGGATCAAGATTGATCTCATGGCAGTGCAAGAAATAGACGAATGTCTCTGTGTCAATAGCTGAAGCAGAATACATAGCTGCTTCTGCATGCTGTTCTCAAGTGTTATGGATACAAAACCAAATGCTTGACTATGGCTTTAATTTTCTTAAAACACCCATACACATTGACAATTCTGCAGCCATGTTTATAACAGACAATCCTGATCAACATTCAAAAACCAAACACATAGAGATCAGATATCATTTTTTAAGAGATTGCTCAGAAAAGGGTCTGACCCAGTTGGTTAAAGTTCATACAGACAATTAATTAGCTGATCTTTTCACAAAATCATTTGATTCAACTAGATTTGAATTTCTAGTTCAGTCACTTGGTATGATCAACTATGAAATAACAAATTAATGTTTTCAAACATTAAAATCAAAAAGTCTTGATTTTGTCAAAGTCCATAACAATGTCCCACTTCTTTTTTATAAAATCCAGATAACATGCAAACTAATCATTTCTAACATTGAATCACACATACACATCATGAGAAATGATTGTACACTAGCATAACTCTTCACTTGAGTCTTTTTCCACTAATAAAGACTGATGATACCTTGTTTGATATGTGGATAGGCTCAGCATGGGACACCTAACATCAGACACAACAGTGAAGAACTAAATTCTCATGAATGTGTGATAAACAACACAACTTGGTCTATGGTAAGCATTAATTTCTTCAACATAAATAGCTTGAAATCTAGTTTCAATACACCAAGCGAAACAGCTTATAATTTGCTCAATTTAAGTGTCTCCTCTTTTATGATAATCATAGACCTGGAGTACACCAAGGCATTCTTTGTTGTGCTAAGCACAGATCTGAATGTTCTTAATCTTGTCCAACAAAAGATTCCCAATGAGGAACACATCCTCTAAGGATGATCAATCAATAAAGTCTTTAAGACTAGCTTCCAAAGAGAAGTGCAAAAGAATCCTAAAAAGGATCACCCAATAAATAAGACAATGATTGAGCATTTATAATCCTAAGTAGCTAGGTCTTAAGTGTTGAACTTAATTTCTAGCTTACCTTGAGGAGAATCATACATATCATACAATCAAATGTGGGGTACACGCACAACTCATGTCAATCTACACACAACATGATAATCACTCACTGTTTCAATCAACCATTAATACCATGCTTGAGTTTAAGTGAATCAATATATCTACTATCAACATTGTATTTGTCTATGTCTATTCTTCAAACATCAAACAAACAACTTTATGAAGAACTATAGACTAGTATGATCTCATGTTATGTGCACATGATTCATGTAGTTTATGATTAAACATGCATTTTGAGTGAACAAATGATCACATTCAAGATACATAATCAGTACATCACTCTTAAAACAAACATTTGGACTTTGATAATTTCAAAATTTTACCATATATAAAATTTTGACAAATTTTTTATAAGTATACAAAAATTTAGGGGAAAAATTTGAATATTGAAATTGTCAAAGGCAGCAAAGTTGTGCATTAACATTCAAATCTGAAATATAAACAAAGCCAAAGTCAAGCCAACACTAACAAACAACAGATTGACATATATATACTTGCTTGTTTATTTTACTGCACAATATTGCTTTAGAGTGATATCAAATCATCCATATATTAAAGTGTTAAAATTCAATATTTTAACATACATTTAAAAGATTTTGAAAACATTCAAAATTAATTTGAATATATATAATTTTAAATATTTTTTTAAATATTTGAATATATATAATTTAAAGATTTTTTTAAATTATTCAGAATTAATTTGAATATAAAATTTTTCAAACAGATCAAATAATCACAACATTCAAAAGAGTTAAATTTTTTGATGAATTTACAACTGTTCATACAACGGATGAGTAAAATGTCATCCACTGTGAATAAGTTAAAACAGACAACTGTTCATACAGCGGATAACCAAAATTCATTCATCCGCTGAAGGTACAAACAAAATTTTACAAGTGTTTGCAGCGCATAAACATTTGTTCATCCGCTGTGAACATATCAAAAATTATACAAGTGTTGATAGCGCATGAACAAAAGTGTTCATCCGCTGTGAACATCATTTTGTCACAAAGTACTACACAACGCATGAACAATATTGTTCATCCGCTGTGAGCATATTAAAGTGTCTACAGTGCGTGAACAAAAGTGATGATAATGTTTGCTGATCAGAAAGGTTTTGGCTATGTGTTGGTGATTAAGTCTGGGATGCTGTGTTCATCAAAAGGGTATCTGGACTTGTTCAGTACTTATCATACATATCCCAACTGGGAACACTGAGCTATGAAGATAGATTGGACGTGATACGGTTGAGGATGGTCAATCACACAAACAATCCCAGGGAGCAGACTTCTATCATATCATGAGAGCTTACATGAACAGAAACTACCCTGAAATGAAAGCCAAAGCAGACAGAGAAGACAAACTTCATATAGCCAAGCTGAGAAAAGAACAAGCTTCAACAAGCAAGCAAAAGGAAGTCAGGGAAGAATCTTCTTCTGAGATTGATCCTGATATTCTTAAGAGGGTTGGTTACCCTCTTACGCCATCTGACTTGAGATTGATCATAAAGAAGATAGATGGCAATCAATACCATCATCCTATTCACAGATGGTATTATGATGAAAGTCACTTTGAAGTGGTGCTGGAAAGGAAGCTTGAAGGAAAAGAAGCAGCAGACATCAGATTATTTGATCCTGTTGAGATCAAGCTTCATCCATCATATGTCTCATTCCTGAAGACCAAGACATTCCCTACCATTGAAGATGTGTCGTGTAAGGGAAATTGCTGCTATTTCATTCAAATGCTAAGAATTTTAGGCACTGTGTATGTTAATGTAGCATTGAAACAAAGATTGGAAACACATCAACAACCCCTCATACACATAGAGGGAATCACAGGAATGAGAATATCTGAAAATAACAACTTGGAGATTTTGAAGGGTAATCATGTTATAACCACTCTGGTTAGCAACATTGATGTACAAAACCTTGATCAGTCAACCCTTGAACAGTTGGTGCATCTGAAGATAAACTTCAAGTATGATGACCAAAAAGTGCAGTTGACTACTTTGTAGAGCACATAGTCAATTGCAGAAATGCATACAAGATGACTACCCTAAAAGAACAGCTGAAGGAAGCTGAAGCTGACCAAGCCATAGAGAAAGATATTGATGATACTCTTAAGGCTATGGAAGAAGCTAAGAAGCAAACAGAAGAAGTCGGACCATCTCACTCCTGAGGTTTCTTATGATCACTGGCAGAACAAACAACCAAATACATATCCTTCTCTATAATTCATGTTTTATTATTCAATCATATATTATCATGCATTCATATGTTATTATACATGTGATAATCATACAATCATTCAATCATGAATATAAGAGATCTTATGCTCTTATAAACAAACAATCATATGTCACATGGTGTTATGCATAATTAACAAACAAAACAAGCATACATATGTTTTATAACATATACATGTATTCAAACATACATTCATGTGTTGTTGATATAAACACATGACATTGATGCAAACATACATTCATACATCAATACATACATTACCACACACAATCATTAACATTACTTATGATATTTAACACTTGCAATCGTACAACTAAAATCAATCATTTCAAACATGTGTTGAAATAAACTCATGTAATCATGCATAAACAAATATTCAAAATTAATCACTTTAATTACTCAAATGTAATTATAATGACAAGCAATCAAACAACCAATCATACATTATAAACAAACAAGTCAACAACCAATCATACATTGTAAACAAACAAGTCAACAACCAATCATACATTGTAAACAAACAAGTCAAACAATCATACAGGTAAGATTACACTTGTGCAATCTTATAAACAATCAATTAATCTACACACACAAGTGATACACTTGTAATCAATCAATATACACAAGAACAATCAATCATTCATAACAAACAATCAATCATGCATAACAAACAAAAGTAACACACATCAATATAATTAATATAGAATAGAAAACAAAATGTACATAATGTTTAGGGGGAGTACTGTTTGACTCCTTATATCAAACAAAACAAAATCAACACACACATAGAATTAACAAACAAAACAAGGAATCAATCAATGACCACATCATACTTAGGGGGAGTACTATTGGACTCAACAAAGTGCATTAAGAATTAATGCAAGAAAGTATGATGCTTGCCATTATCAAACAATCAAGCAAATGTGTTTTAACATACAAATCATACATAAGAAACACATTAAGATCATTAACATTCATAATAATCACTAACATATGTGTTAATTTCTTTTTTAGATTTTGTAGATAAAGAAATTTTTGCTAAGTCATTCACAGCGGATAAGTTATCTCCACAGCGGATGAAGAGTTCCATCACAGCGGATGAACAACTTCTTCTGCGGATGAACAAGTGTCACAGCGAATGACTACTTATACAGCGGATGAACAAGTTTCACTGCGGATGAACAAAGTGTCATAGTGGATGACTACTTATACAGCTGATGAACAAGTTTCACTGCGGATGAACAAGTGTCACAGCGGATGACTACTTCCACAGCGGATGAAGAAACTGTTCTCACAGCGGATGAAGAAACTGTTCTCACATCGGATGAAGAACTTCTCCACAGTGGATGACTTATTCCCACAACGGATGACTTAATCACTTAGGATTATTTTTATGTAATTTTCATTTACATAAGGGTAGATTAGTAATTTTACATAGCTTTTATGTATAGGCTATAAATAGCACTCTACCCTGATCCTTTGTAAGCTTTAGAATGATTATCAATCAAACAAGCATTTTTAGTTTTCTTGTGCATTTAAACACACACAAACACACAATCATACACTGAAATCATACACATCACCATGTTTAGTGTTTATTGAATTTGTGAGAGATTAGAAAAGATCTTTGGAGAAACACAACTTGTTCATATTGAATATCATTCTTTCTAAAGTCTGTATTCAAATATGCTTGACTGAAAGTTCAAGACAGTGTGTTTTCATCATAATTATTATGTGACCTATGTGGTGTGCCTATGATCATAAATGCAAGTGTTATTATTAACATAGTGAAAGAGAAATAATAAAGAGAAGTGGAACTTAATTAAAAAGTTAACAAGTCTTGTAAGCATATAGGAGGTGCACGACAATGTTGTCGTTAGCTCAACTATGATGCGGGTTAGCTACCCTGATAGTGCTCATGGGGCCAATCAATTGAGATTGGCGGACTTTTGTAGCATGCCTTAGGTGACTGGGCCAGCCTTGTGTACAGTGATCAGAGTATAGACTAGAGAGGCCCAGCACCAGATTCCCCGTGCATATAGTTTAGGGTATTGCTCATTGGTCCACATAGACAGTGAAAGATAAAGTTAAAAGAGTACAAAATGAACAAGGCATACAGTAAAGAAAGAAAGCTGCAGGACTGGGTGAAGGGCTTATGCACTTGTACAACACAACAACACAAAGAGAAGAGTGTATGTCAACACTTAACTATTCAAATGAGGAACTGGTAAGAATGAGTTTAGAGAACTAAGAAACACAAGATTTAAACGAGACAGAAACTAGAACAACACACAAGCAGTTGGTTTTCAAGGTTAATGTATATTGATCTTCTAGTTCCTTACAAAGTGGTTTACAAAGTTCAACCTAAAACTTACTTACTTACAAGGACCAGGAAATACTTATACTATAACCTACAGCTGGCCATACTTTGAAGGCCAGCAGTATACATGAACTAGACAACAAGAATCCATGTAGAGTGAAAAGACAGATTGCCTTTTGACTAGTGACTATGACATACCATAGTTCACATCCTAATATATTACAAAAAGGATAAAGTACATAAAGTGGAAAGTTACACACTCAAGACCTCAATGTATAGTTTACCAAAAGCATGGACCTTTTCGCCAACTCATGAAAGGTTAGTGACTTATCAGAGTGGCAGCAGAAAGTGGTTCAACTTTAGGTAAAAAGTACATTAGATAAAGCATGTATTATAAAAGTCTTCGGAAGAAATTCTGTCTTCAATGGTTGGCTTCGGAAGACTTTGTCCTTGAAGCTTCGGAAGACTTCATCTTTTGGCTTCGGAAGATATTGGTCTTGGCATCGGAAGATTTCACACTTAGAATAATTTCTAAGTCAGTGTGAAACTTCCAAAGCATTCCACTTCAGTATACATGTGCATGCATGTAGGAAAGACTTTAAGTGTTTAGGTTGCATCAGCCTTACTTATAACCTTACAAACTCCCCCTAGGCTGATGCTACCAAAACACTTTAAGACTCTAGATATTGACAATACTCATTATGATGATGACCATCCCTTTCTTCATGAGATTGTCAGGATCACTCAGACTCTCATAGTATCTTCTCATGTCAAATAGATCATGTAGAGGTAGATTGAACATATCCTGCCATGTGTAGACATGTTCAACACCTTGATCTCTTATGACATGCCATCTTTCTGGATTTGTGGTGTATGTGCAAGATAAGATGGGTATTCCTGATGCTAGAGGAGCTGCTTGAATTGGAGTTGGTGGGGCATCCTCTTGTTGCACATCCTCAGGATATTCTGACTCATCCTAAGGTTTGGAGGTGGATGTTTCCTTCTTCTTCTTCTTTGACTTTGGTTTGGAAACCATCCTTTTCCTCCTCTTTGAACTCTTTAACTGAGAAGACTGGCCTGCAGCACCTGATTGATCTTCTTTGTCTTTCTCAGTTGGGTCTTCCTCTCTCACAGGTTCAGATTGAGAGGGCACAGATCCCTACTATGGATCAGAAGTGGAATTTTGCTGAGATTCAGCAGGAGGTTCAGGTTGTGTTGTCTTAGGTGTTTCAACCTTAACCTCCACTTCCTGAGGGACCTGACTTGTTGGGGAGTGTAAGTCAACCAGTTCACCTCTTTTGATCTTCTGCTTGATCACCCTGATGTGCTCATCCATGGTGGATAGAGACATGGGACCAAGTCTCTTTCCGAAGAATCCATATTGCTTCAAGAAGCTCATCATCTTCTGTCTGTCAGTAGACTTTTTCAAATTCTTATGGATGATGACTCTTGATTTTACAGCTTCTTCCCTTAACTTCCTTTTGGTGATCTTTCTTTCTTCGGCTACATCAAGTTCAAGTTGCTTGAGGTACTCAAACTCAATGTAGTCAAAGGGTAAGGGAAGAAGTGTATTAGTTTGATAGAGGCCTGTGGCACTCAGGTAGTTGATCATATTGATCCTATCCTTTTCTTTGTCTACCTGAGGTTCTTGTGGTTCTACATCCTCTTGTTCCTGAGTTTCTTGAACTGGTGAGAGAGTAGGCATATGCTTATAGAGCCTCTTCCTTTTTCTTTCTTCTTTGATTTTTAGAAGAAGCTCTGCATCCTCTTCTTCCTTTCTCTCTTTTGATAGTTCTATGTCAGCCAGTTCATTCAACTCATCTAAGGGGAGAGAAATGATATTATCAATATCATAGTTCCTAGTCTGCAAGTAGTTTATCCTGGCTGTCCTTAACTCATCATCCTAAGTATTTGGTCTAGGGGCAGCCCTGATAGCACTTTCCATGAGCCTTGCAGACCCAGTAGAGGAACTTTCTCCCCTTAGCTTCCTTTTCCTCTCTCTCTCTCCTCCTCCTCAATCTCTTCAGGAGTTAATTTCCTTTTCCCTTTGTCACTCACAAACCTTTGTGACTCAGGGTGGAGAGAGCTTTGGCCTTCATTGCTTGGTGTAGCTTCCAAGCTCTGGCCAGAGAGAGGTTGAGATGCACCTTCACCAGCAGGTGTCTCATCAAGGATTTGAACATCTGTAGCAGTTTATGGTAAGACAGGGCTCTCAGGCTCTACCACTGGGCCTTCAGTCAAGGTTTTCCCTTTGAAGCTAATCTCAGGGTCTGCCTCAACATCCAGTTGACCGATGGCATTGCCTGATTGCCTTTGTCTTCCTCTAAAGCTGAACTTTGTAGTGTTCCTTTCTTGAACTCTTTGAAGAATAAGAGTTCTTCTAGCAGTATCATACCTCCACTAAAAAATGTGAGCTAGAGTTGGTGGAGATGATACTGCTCTTGGGATGCCTTTCTCAAATAGACTCCTGATGACTGAGTCTATGCTGTCCATATCAATATGGACTTGAGAAAGTTCCTGAGTATGCACAACTACAAGCACGGATGGTGAGTCCTTAATGTCCATACTCCTTGAGGAACTCCCAGGTTCTGTGATTGTAATGACTTCCTCCCCCTTTTTGGTAGCATCACCCTCTTGCACAGGGGAGCTAGGAGTTAGGTCAGTTATATCCACAGATTCTTGTGTTCTTGGTTGAGTTTCTCTTAAGGGTCTCCTAGCTAGTTGTTCCTTGAGATAAGATATCTCAAGTTGCTGATCATTGACCCTGTGGTGCAAGGTAGTCACTAGAGATTCAAGATGACTAACCTTGGAGACTAAATAGGTGCATGTTTTGGACAGGTTTTGCACCTTTAGTCTCAGATTCCCCACATCTACATCAGAAGAATCACTGGGGATGAGAGAATGGGACCAAGGTCCTCTTCCTCATCACCAGCATGGTGTTCTTGGCTGCTGGATTTCCTCTGCTCAGTGACAGCTTCAGTTGAAGTGTCAATGGGCTGAGTTGCCATGGTTAAGGTCTGAATGATGTAATCACTTGCTGAAGTGAGAGCCTCTTCCATATGGATACCCTGAACATGTTCAGTAGTATCCACCTCAGTGATAGGTGACTGATATGGGCTTGACCTAGATGACTCAGGAGCACTCATCTCCCTTTGAGGAGTGGTGTAGTAGGAAGAGTCATGGTACTCACTGGCATCTAAGTCCTCATCAGTATAGAAGTCAAGGTTGGGAATTGGTTGGTTTAAATCTAAAGGCTGGGGATGGTAGCTGTCCCCTGAAGGTTATTCACTTGAGTGTTAAGACTCAGAGTGAAGGCTTAAGGCTGTTGGGCTTGTGAGCTCATCAAGCTGAGCATGAGGAACCTCAGCACTGATTCTGGAAGAGATGGGAGTGGTTTGCTCCTCAGGGGAAGTGGGAGCTCCAGTGTCCACTTCCTCCTGTGTAGGTGAGTATATGGGGGCCTGCACAGACTCAATAGCTTGTGCAGGGGTTCATTTGTGTTTTCTTTGGTAGGTAAGGGAGATTTATGGCTGTTTTGGTGGTTGGGATGTAGAAGGTGTGGGTTCAACACTACCTTGTGTTGCTAGGTTGTCACCTTGAGCAATGAGCTCTAACATTTTTGGGACAAGGGCTGTTTCTACCCCTGAGAAGCCAATAGTTGGCTTCTTTAAGATTTTAAAGATGTCGGGCTTTATCTGTCCCAATTTAAGAATATTAGCTGTTTCCCTCAACTGTGAGCCCAGTTCACAGTTAAGAATGTATTAAACATATCTAGGAATCATGTAACACTCTAAGGAGTCTAAGTTTGCTATTAAATTTGTATATACAAATTGAGAATACCTGAACTGGACCCCCTGAACCATTCCATGTACTATGAAGGAGAGATCTTTAGGAATCTGATCCCATCCACCATGCTTGTTAGACAAGCTGTGGATGACCACATGAAGTAAGTACTTCCACTTAGATGAGACCTTCCCTTTCCTGAAGGTCTTTACAGAGAAATCTCCTTCATAACCCATCTGCTCAAAGGAATGGTTGACAACTTCCTTTGGGAAGAACACCTCACCTTCTTCATCACCCAACTGAAGATGAGTGTTGATGATGGCCGGAGTGACGAATACTGTTCTCCCCTGCACCGTGGCAGAAGGTGCCTTCTCCCCATCCAAAATGACCTCTTGGCAGGTTTTCCAGAATTCAAGCAAATGATCCTCATAGAGAGGAGGATCAATGGTAAGGGAGGTAAAGTAGTTAGACAAAGCCAAGAATTGGCATACCTCTATGAAACGGGATCTTTTTCAGAGTTTAACAGAGCAACCTGATTGTCTTGCCTGTGTAACTGCATAGAAAAATCTGGGTCATTTTGTCTGTCAAGGTTGGCCATTTTGAGTAAGCTTAGATGTGAAGGAAGGATGAACGAAGATGGTTTCAGAAAGAAATCTTAGAATTTAGGTTTGGAGAGAAGATGAAGATGATAAAAAAGATGGGGAACTGACAGGATTTATATGTGAAAAGGATTTGAGACAAAGTTAATGAAAGAGGATAAACTTTGAAATCCGGAAGGTAGTCCCACCTCTGAAAAAGTAGTTTGCTTTTTGCTCAAAAGTTGTTTTCTTGGACTTCGAAAATCTTCCAAAAGTAAATTGTCTTCGGAAGTTTTAATGAAAAAGCTTCCGAAGCCAAAATGGCTTCGGAAGAATTCCTCAAACAGTTTTGACAAATTTGCTTTGGAAAATAATTTTAAACTGGGATGCTTTGTTCCATAAAAACTAAAGATCAAGAATAGGTTGGACTCACCTTAGAATAGTATTTGTTTATCTTACTTTGTAATAGGATTTATGTTAGTTTCCTTTTGTAAGTTGTTTAGTTTAATTTGTACATATAGCAGTCCAGCGAAACTGTGAGCGAAACTACAGTTTCGCTCACAGTAAGCTGCAAGTTCTCCCGGCGAAACTAACAGTTTATGCCGGGCGAAACTATAGTTTCGCCAGCACAGTTTTGCCACCAGCGAAACTGTCTGCGAAACTGAGACTGCTATATATAGATTTTATTTTGTTTATTGTTAGCCATCCTTGCAAACACCGTAATCGAATATTTGTGTTGCAAGAGGCTATTGTAAGCTGGAGTTTATTGAATATATTGAGCTTATTTCATTTCTTTGTGTATTGGTGCTTATTGGTTCATCTTTGAATACTTTTTGGTCTTCTTGAGTTCATCAAATCTTCGTGTGAGTTGTTTGTGATTGGTATTGAACGATTCAAACTGTTTTCTGCACTGAAAAACCGATCAATGGACCAACAATATGGTATCAGAGCCATAGTGCTCTTGATTGTTTGAGGTTTTTGGTCATTTTTGTTCAATACCAAGTTTTCTTCATTTCTATATCAAAACAGAGTGTTTTTATCATGGAAACTGATTGAATCTTGCTTGTTTCTTTTTGGGGAAGTCTCGTGAATCATTCCATTTCAAATTCATTGAGATTTGGGTGATTTCAGATCGTTTTTGGGTTTAAAGGGTTTTCTGGTTCATCCAGCGAAACTGTTGTGTTCTTCCAGCGAAACTACTGAATCTTCCAGCGAAACTATTACTTTCACTACAACTACTTTCTTGCGAAACTAGATATTTTTGAACGAAAGTTCCTCAATTTGAGCCTGACTTACTAGCAAAATTGCTGCTCAAAGTATTTTGAACGAAAGTTCAAGCTTGTTTCCTGCAAAATTCACAGCGAAACTAAGCAATTCACTGCTTCTGGCTAGCGAAAGTGCTGCCGAAATTGTCAGCGAAAGTAGTCCTCTTCTTGTGAAACTAAGCAATTTACTTTCGCCCTCCAGCGAAACTAAGCACTTTCGCCCTGGCGAAACTGCAGCTCAGCGAAACTATTCCAGCGAATTTACAGAAAGTCAGCGAAACTATTCCACTTGAAAAATGATGACTCCAACAAATATCACCATGACTGATTTGGAGAGTATTCAACCTAACAGGCCACCGAGGCTTGTAAATGGTGAGAATTTTGAGTACTGGAAAAGATGTTTGCGGGCTTTCTTCTTCTACACAGATCACAGTCAGTGGGAATCAATTGTAAATGGACCTCACAAACCGACAACTACTGTTGGTGCTATCACCTCTCTAAACAATGACCCAAGTACTTATGCTGAGACTGACATTAAGTTACTTGACTGGGACAAGAAAGCTCTTAGAGCACTGACTCTTTGTTTGCATCAGGACATTTACAACAGATTCGCCGAACACACAACTGCTAAGGATCTGTATGATGCATTGTGTGAGTTTTATGATGGTAATGAAGATTTGGAGAAGGACAAGAAAGCTCAAGCCAAGAAGGAGTTTAATTCATTTGTGGGATACAGGCATGAGAACCTCACTGATATAACAAACCGTTTCTTATTAGTTTCAAGCACTCTTAAGAAGTACGATGAGCAGTTAGGAAACCATGAGCTAGTTACTAAGCTACTTGATTCACTTCCTCCAGAGTGGAGTATCCAAATCAAGTTGCTCAAGCAAGAGAGGAACTTTGCTGATTACAAGCTCATGGATGTAATCAACAAACTTAAGTCATTTGATCTTGATCTCAAAAAAAGAGAATATAACCAGGGAATGATGTCGAGGATAATTCAACCTCAGAACACTGCATTGATTTCATCCGCTGCAAACTCTCAGTATTTGGTGCAGCCTGTGGAGGTTATGGAGGATCAGCTGGTCATATCAGTTCAGATAAGTCGGTTGGAGGTACATCACACGTGGGTTCGAGTTCAAAGGAATTAGTCAATACTCAGATTTCATCTGACACTATGTCGTTGTTTGGGTTGTTTGTTCAAAGCTATGAAGCTCTGGTTGCAGGTGAATTGAAAGGTAAAGGTATGACTGTTGAAGACATGTATCAGGTGGATCCTGATGATCTTAAGGAGACAGACATTCAGTGGCAAATGGCAATGCTCACTCTTCGTGCTAGAAGGTTTATGGAGAGAACCGGCAGAAGAAATTTTGGGAATCAAGGTCAGAACAACAAGCTTGGGTATGATAAATCTAAGCTCAGATGTTTCAACTACAAACAGCTAGGTCACTTCAAGAGAGAATGTCCTTCTCCAGTTGTTTCAGAACCAGTAAATTCTGGTAACTCTAAGGTCATTCCAATCGCAGAAAAGGTTGAAGAGGTCAAGCCAAAGAAAGAAACTGCTCTACTCACAAACTTTGACTGGAGTGCTGAAATTGAAGAATCAAAGGAAGAAATTAACCATACTTTAATTGCAGAGGTAGTGGAGGTGCCTGATACTGATAGTGACTACATTGATTGTTTTGATCCTTTTAGAGAATTCAGAGATGAAGCTTGTGATGATATTATTAATGGTGATTCAAGTGGAGAGGCTTGTGTTGATATAATTCAAGAGAATGATGACGATGCTGCTGATAACAAAGCCGATAAAGACAAAAAGGTAAAGGAAAGTGAAGCTGAACTTCAAGAGGGAGTTAATTTGGTTCAGGAGGACGTCGTTCATGAAGGTCTGGTTTGCAAAACTGTGGATGTCAATGATAAAGTTGAGGAGGTGCTAGGGAAAGTTGATGAGGAGTAGGTTGATGTAGTGGAAATTGGGAGAGCTGCTGATGATTCAAAGACTGCAGATGCTGAAGTTAATCAATCAGGGAAATCAGAACCAAACATGGAAGAAATGATTCAAGCAGCCAAGCAAGCAGTTGTGGAGGAATACAAAAGAACCATTCCTGCATGCCAATGTGATCGTGCTCTCGCGGCTGAAAAACTGGTAATGGGTCTTCCTTATGATATTGTAGAAGATATGTGTTCCTCTGCTTGTAAATAACGTTTAATTGGCATATACAAAGCTAATAGATTATTAATGAATAATGAAAATGAATTAAAAAGGCTAAACAAGGAACTTAAGATGAATGAATCAAAATATTTTGTTAAATTAAGAGAAGCTTTAAAAGAAAATGAACATTTAAAAAGAACTCTTTTGGAAAAGAACTGTGAAGTCAATTACTTGACTGAACAAGTTACACTTGCTGAGTTTGAAACAAGAAAGCTTAAAAATAAGTTGGAAAAATGGACTCTTCGGGTATGAAACAGGAGGAATTATGCAAAAGACAAAGGGGGGCTAAAATCAAGACCGGGTTGGGTCATGAGGATAATGTATGTGTCTATCCTCCACCTAGTACTTTCTATTATTCTCCTACACCCACTCCTCATCCTTCCAATGAGTTGATACAAGAGATTATACAGAATGATACTAACAGTCTCTTTGCAGGTTTAGTTGGAGTAAGCCATAAGGAGGTGTGAGAGGAATATGATTATGGTGGCAGTAGTGGTCATGGCAGCTCTAGTAACTCTAGTTTAAATTCCAAGAAGTCTTTTGTAGACAATAGTTTAAGTAGATTTGTCATGTCAAGTACTGTTTTAAAATCAGACAATAGTTCATGTAATAGTAATTCAGGATGTTCTGTTTCTGCCTGTGATGATTCAAGTGATGATGTTGCTAATGATGTTTGTGTGGATGATAAACCTCAACTTTCAGGTCATGTCTCTGAAAGTCAAACAAAAACAAACCGCTTTAACAAATTCTTCTCTCATCCAATTCCATCTTTTACACTGATAAGGATTTTAAAACCAAAAGATAAAGAAATGTCTTCTTCCACTGAGAATAATAAGGATAAAATTGAACAAAAATCAGTTAAAGTGGAAGTCATCACAGGGAAGTCAAAAGAGCCATATGACTCGTACAGTGATTCAGATTTGAAATTGTCTGAATTTGATGAAGAAATATCTATTGATAGAATTCCTTCATCAAATTGTTCCAAAACAAGGTTGAGATCTCATTGTTTTAGATGTGGAAAGGATGATCACTTAAAAGGATGATCTCATTCTTTTGTAGAAGATCTGTTACTCCAAGACCTAAGTACACTAAGACTTGGGTCCCAATTTCCAAAGTCTAACCATTTTTTTCAAATGTCAGGAATCATCCAGAGCCACTGTAAATAGTGTTTGGCATGTAGATAGTGGATGTTCTAGACATATGATTGGATTGAAGGATCTGTTGTCAAATTACAGAATTATTAATGGAGGATATGTGGCCTTTGCTGGAGACAAGAAGGGTGGAAAGATGATTGGCCAAGGAGATGTCTCAAATGGATCACTGTCCTTAGAGAAAGTTAACTATGTTCCTGAGTTGGCGTTCAATCTTCTTAGTGTATTACAAATCTGTGATAAGGATATTCCAGTGCTATTTCTTGCAAACGAATGCCTATTCATGAAGCCCGAGTTTTCTATCCCTGAGGAGTTGGTGATAATGCGAGCTCCAAGGCGAAATGATACATATTTGCTGAATATGGGATCAAATGAATCAACTGCTACTGTGACTTGTTTTCTGTCTAAAGCTTCATCTCATGAATCTTTTCAGTGGCATAGACGTTTAGGACATATTAACTTCAAAATTTTAAATAAGTTGGTTAAGAACAATTTACTAAGAGGACTACCAGTGAAAGATTATTCAGTGGTAGAGAAGTGCATGGCTTGTGCTAAAGGAAAACAACACAAAAAGCCACACAAAATTAAAATTCAAAACTCAATTTCTCATCCCCTTGAATTGTTACACACTGACTTATTTGGCCCAATAAGTGTAAAGTCAATTGCTAAGAAATCTTATTGTTTGGTTGTCACAAATGATTATTCAAGATACTCATGGGTGAGATTTCTTGCACACAAAAATGAAACAGCTGAAGAGTTAATGAAGTTGATTCCATTGATTGAGGTTCTGGGGAAGAGGAAGGTTCAAGCCATCAGAAGTGATAACGGAACTGAGTTCCGAAATCATATCTTCAATTCTTTCTGTGAGCAAAGAGATATTCTCAGATAGTTCAGCGCTGCAAGGACACCACAACAGAATGGTGTCGCCAAAAGGAAAAACAGAACTCTCATGGAAGCAGCCAGGACTATGCTGATTGAGTCAAAGCTTCCAATTATCTTCTGGGCAGAAGCAGTAAATTGTGCAGCTTACGCTCTAAATCGAGTACTAATCATCAAAGACAAGATGAAGACATCATATCAGCTGTTTCGTGGTATCAAACCCTTGATTGATTTTATGCGCCCATTTGGATGCTCTTGTACTCTGCTGAATACTCAAGATCAGAAGATGAAGTTTGGTGCAGTTTCTGATGAATGCTTCTTTATGGGATACTCAGAGACACAAAAGGCTTATCGTGTGTACAAAAAACGGACGCAGATTGTGCAAGAATCATATTATGTTGATTGGCAGGAATCAAACTCCACGAGCATTGGCAGTGAACCAGCATGGTTTTTCGATTCTACCACCGTCTTCAAATAATTCAATCTCCCAAATCCTGATGATGATGACATAACTCCTCACACATCTGTTAATCCAATTCCACCACAACCACAGCCAGACATCACTTCATTACCTCACGTATCATTTGATATTCCATCCTCTCCACCACCACCACCTAATCCCTCATCATCATCCAACCCAATCTCTCCATCAGATGTACCATCCTCATCAAATTCCAATCCAATTCCCATTACCAACCTAATTCCACTTTCTGATTCCATCTCCTAGACAAGCTCATCCATTCCATCTCAACCATCCAATCCTACATCTACACCCCAATCCAATCCCTCAACGCTTAACACAAACTATAAGACCTTGAAAGACCATCCACATGATTACATCATTGGATCAATTACTGATGGTGTGAGGACTCGAAGTCAAAGTGGGTTGATTAATAAGTGTCTCTATTTTGCTTTCTTATCTCAAATTGTTCCAAAGAATTATAAACAGGCACTTGAAGATCCAAGTTGGGTCGAGTCTATGCAAATGGAGTTGCAACAATTCAGAAAGCTGAAGGTTTGGGAATTAGTTGACCTTCCTACAAACAAATGTCCCATCGGTACCAAATGGGTGTTTTGGAACAAGCCAGACGATCGTGGTATAGTTATTAGAAACAAGGCACGCTTAGTCGTTCAAGGTTTTGCTCAAGAGGAAGGAATAGACTATACTGAAGTGTTTGCTCCAGTTGCACGCATTAAAGCCATCAGAATCTTTCTGGCACACGCAGCCCGCAAGAACTTCAAAGTTTTTCAGATGGATGTTAAATGTGCCTTTTTATATGGAGACATTGATAAGGAGATCTATGTATGTCAACCACCGGGTTTCAAGGATCCAGATCATCCAGACAAATGGACAACTTATCCACAGAACTGACCCCCTTCACTGCTCAAACATGCTTGACGCCTAATGAAAATGGGAAGTCCGTGGATGCTCATCGTTACCGCTCGATGATCGGATCTCTTATGTACCTTACCGCCAGTCGTCCACGACATTACATTCGCAGTGTGCTACTGTGCTCGTTTCCAGGCTAACCCTAAAGAATCTCATGAAAAAGCTGTTAAATGCATTTTTCATTACCTTAAGGGTTCCTCCCGCTTGGGTCTTTAGTACCCAAAAGGTGGGAACTTTGATTTACATGCTTTTTCTGATAGTGATCATGGTGGTTGCAGGATTAACAGAAAATCAGTCACTGGTGGATGTCAACATCTGGGTGATTGTCTTGTTTCATGGTAAAGCAAGAAGCAAACAACAGTCTCCTTATCCACAGGGGAAGCTGAATACATCACTGCATCAAGCTGCTGCTGCCAAGTGCTCTGGATCCAACATCAGATGATGGATTATGGCATTAACTTTCTTCATACACCATTGTTTTGTGATAATGAAGCTGCAGTTGGAATTACCAAGAATCCTATTCATCATACTCAAACCAAGCACATCGAAACAAGAATTCATGCCATCCGTGATGCCCAGGAAAAGGGGTTCATTGATATCATTCCTATAGAAACAAGAAAACAAAAGGCTGATCTTTTCACAAAAACTTTTGATAAACCATGTTTTTATGAACTGATCTCCATGTTGGGATTGATATCTTTCTGACAAATCTTTTCCTGAAAATAAAATCTGTTTAACCTGTATATATGTACATATTTTCTTTCTGATCTTGTTTTGTTGTCTACCTTGAGAATTCTTATGTCCCATATCTCTTTACTCTTTTTTTCTTTTTAGTTTACTTTATTTGTTAAGAAATCATAAAAAATAGAAATTTTCTATTAGATTAGCTATCAAATGAAAATTTTAGGGGAGATTAATGATAATAATAAGTTTTTAAATTTCTATTCTCTCAGGAATTCAGGAAAATGAAGTAAGAAAGAGGGGAACATTGTATGCTGGGATATGTATGGTAGACTCATCCCAAAAACGAAGTAAACAAGTGATCATGCAACCAAATTAAAGATCATAACTCAGTAATAAGGATTATCCTCATGATATTTTGGTTTGCACAAAGATATAAGTCTTGTCTAAAACTTGGTTGAGAGTTCCTAATTGCTGTCTTATACCTGTACTGAGTTTACATTTGGGATTAGGTTATCGATGTGAAACTTATGGTGTTTCTCACTGGGATGGTGACTCGGTGATAATGCCCTCTAGGTCAAACATTAAATAATCTAAATAGCCCATTATAGCTGTCTTGCACCGTACTGAGTTTACTTTTGGGATTAGGTTAATGATGTGAAGCTTATGGTGTTTCCTACTGGGATGGTGATTTGGTGGTAATGCTCTCTAAGTCAAACGTTAAATAATCTCAATAGCCCATTATTGTATATACATGCATACACTAGATAGGAAAAGATGTGTGTTTATCTCCTCTGCTATGCGAAAGCATTGACCTGGAGTAATGGTCTTCTCTGCTATACGGTGGCATTGACCTGGAGCTCTCATCAGCACGCCTAGATGATCTTCTCTGCCATGCTAAAGCATTGACCTGAAGCTCTCATCAATTAGTTGTAGGTCTAGTCTGCGTCTCATGTGTATACCTTGCATATATGTGTGTTTGCATCTGTACATTATAGTGTCCCATATGTATATTATGCTAGTCATTATGATTGCATTTAAGTAGATTCAGTATAGTGATCAGGCAAAAACAATGATTACGCTCAATAAACCTTGATGACGAGACTAGTTCTTTATCAAATATCAGTGGGGACCAAGTTACTGAGTTTCTAAGACAATTCAGAATATGATAAACAGTTGCAGATCACGAGTTGAAAAGAACAGGGAATGGGTTTAAGCGGACAAACATATCAGCAATCTCGCTAAGTCATGTCCCTCTGAAAAACTTCGAGAAAAAGATGATATTATATCCTTTTATCATTTATTTTAAGTTTTTATTATTTTATTTTATTTTATTTTTACTTTTCCTTTTATTTTTAATTTTATTTTTATTTTATTTTCATGAGTGTTGATATCATGGGGCAATAAAGTATTCAAAAGGCAATTCTTTTTCTTTGTTATTTATTATTATTATTATTTTATTTTATTTATATTTATATTTTTAATTATTTTATTTATTTTAATTAGAGTTTCTGCGAAACTACAGTTTCGCTAAGCGAAATTGCAGTTTCGTTTAGGGAAACAGCAGATTCGCCAACACTCCTGTGCTGTGATCTTTTGACGAATCTATAGTTTCGCCTTGCAGAAACTATAGTTTCGCCTTGCTGAAAATATAGTTTTACTTTGCCGAAACTATGTTTTTATTCCATCGCGAAACTCCGATGTACATAGACACCTTTTTGAACCAAGTCACTCACTTTCGCAATCACTTTCGCAATCACTTTCGCAAAAAGCTCTCTTCGACGAAATTGGTGTTTTTAGGGTTTTAGAGCTTTATTTCGGTTTTTCATCTCAAATCACTACATCTCCATTATTTTGTCATGATTCCTTCTGATTTGGCTTCTAAAGTGAGTTTCAAAGTCAGGAATGTAGTTTTCATAGGCTGATTTTAACTGATTTTGACTGGATTGGACTGTGACTGTTGGGTAGTCTCGCAGTTCTTCCTGCGAAACTACCCATCTTCTAGCGAAACTGAACGAAAGTTCCTTTAATTTAGCGAAACTGTGTGGTTATGCTGCCCGAGCGAACTTAACAGTTTCGCCAACAAATTTCAGTTTCGCCCAGCGAAACTGTTTCGCCCAGTCGAATCTATCTTTATGAACTGCCGAAACTATAGTTTCGTTATTGCGAAACTATAATTTTGTCCCAGCGAAACTATAGTTTCGTCTCTGCGAAACTGTATCTTGTATTTATATATATATATATATATATTTATTTATTTATTTATATATATATATATATGTATGTATATATCTGTATTTTCCATATTTTACAATCATTTGTTTATTTCATTATTTCTGTAAATACTTTTAAATTTCAATTTTTGTTTATTTTTTTTAACTTAGTCTGTTTGTCTCTCAGCTCATAATGGCAAATCTCAAGTTTGACGTGCGGAACAACATCACAGCCATTATTGATGATGCTCACCCTAAAGCAGCCAGATTTAGAGACTGCATCAGATGGCTGCAGAGATCCCCGATAGCATATGCCATCTCATACTCCACTACTATCTATGATCTACACATACGAGATTTTTGGCGAACCGCAAAGTACAATACAAGGGGAGACTCTGAGAGTATTATCGCTAAAGTTTTGGATCACCAGGTGACTATTACAGAAGAGGTCATTTCGAGGGCGCTGAGATTGGATGAAGATACAGGAGGTGATATCGATCTGACTGATCAAGAGGTGTATGACGCCTTCTTGTCCATGGGTTACGAGGGCCCTCCTTTCGGGACCAGAAAGGAGATCAAGAAATCCTTTCTGTCCAAGGAGTGGAGATATATAGCCCATGTCTTCATCATGTGCTTAGATCACCGAAAAGGTGGATCCGATGGGCTAAATTTAGACTGGGCAAAGGCAATGGTTATTTGATGCAGAGGAGAGAAGGCTAACATAGCCAATCTGATTTTTAGCTGCATGGCAGAAAATGTTATGGCCTTGAAAAAGGATAAATGCTGCTTTATCCTAGATTCATCCAAATGATCATAAATGATCAAATCCCTAACATTCAAAGACACGGAGAAGTCAAGAATCTGGTGTCAATGAATACTAGAATCTTTGCTGACTGTTGTGCCATCAGGCATGACTTCAGTGGACGGATCACGCACTTATAGGAAAACATGTATAATCCAGACCGATGGGCTTACATTAGGAGGGTGATAGAATTTGAGGCCAAACGTACAGAAGAGACTAGACAAAGTCAGTCGGAGGCGGTGAAGAAGAGAAAGAGGTATGCTAAGGAGAAAGATTATAGCTTTGAGGATGAAGTGACTGAGATGGCGACTGAAGCCAGGGTGGAAAAAGAAAGGAGGTCCAAGAAGAAGGCTGATACCGGGGAGCATGAGAGGAGGACGAAACAGAAGCATCAAACATTCTCTGAGCCCCCACAAACTGAGAGACAAACCAGTCTAGACGAGGATGTAATCAGAAACCTCAACACCTCTCTCTCTAACAAACTAAGCATGATGAAGACTAAGCTGATGAATCAGGAGATGAGGGAGAAACAAAAAGATGAAGTGTTGGAGGGTATGAAGAGGATGTTGGTAGATCAAAATGATCTAATCAAGATTATTGAAGGAGGTAAATGATCTAAAAGCTGCTGCCAGCCTGCCCAATCAGCTAACTCCACATGATTTAGATGATCTGACTGATACTGCTAAATACCCATTTCTGAACGTGGGTACTTCATCCAGGGTAGGAGAGGGTACCTCAAGAGCAGCTACAAAAGAAGCTGGAGGATCTATAAGGAGAGCTGAAGAACCCGCAGCTAAGAATATTGAGGAAGCTGATGTTGTATTCGAGGCTAAATTTGTTGATTTAGGGATAAATCTTAGGGATTTTACTGGGGAAGAGCAAATGGGAAAACAAGCTGAAACTACTGAACAACCCCTTGAGAAAGGTCTGGTGGATGAGGAGGTAGAAGAGGAGTAGTTGGTTGACTATGATTCAGAGCCTGAATATTATGAAGTAGACGAAAGGCCTTTAGCTTATGTGATCCAGAAGGGTGAGGATGAAAATGATATTATTGAAATGGAGAAGAGTGATTGGTTTGTGAGGGAGAAGGAACCTGAAGAATTGACCCCTATATTTCAAAATATGGAAGGATTGAAAAAGAAAGATGCGGATAAGAGGATTGTGAGTTGGAAGTATAACCCCGACCTCTGGATGTTCATGATAAAGAGGAGAGGGGGTGGAATTACTTACTTACACAAATGGAAGGCATTCAAGACCTTGCCTAGGTGGGACTTAAGAAGGTTGGCCTCGTTCCCTCTACTTGAAGCCCATCTGAGTGAACGAGCCAAGTTTCTAGAAAAAGAAATCCAAAATGGGCTCATCGACAACTTCGAGGCTTTTGGATATATGAAAGCAGAGAGAAAGAGATCAAAGAAAGATAAAGACTGGGTTACTGGAAAGGGAAAGATTGTGTTAAGTGTGAAGCCGCCAAAGACGGTTCACAGAGTGAGACTGGCAGATCCCTCCCCCTCTCGTCTACAAGGGTTTGAGAAGTGGTTCTATGACAATCAGACGGGGGAGGCTGTGATTAGAGTAAAGGATGGCATCGAATATCGAATCTTTGACCCAATGGAGCTGTTTGGATTTTTTGATGAAAACCTGCTCGTTCTATGTGAGAACCATATAAAAGCAGGAGCTGGAGAGGAGACAAGAAAGGAAGCAAGCCTGTTCATGATTGTGGCGAACAAGGTTAGAGGAGTGAGAGCTGAGGTGAAAGAGCTGGCAGAGAAGGTTAGAATTGAAGATGACTTAAACATGGATATCCGGGATTTAACAAAACAGTTTGCACAAGCTAGTGCTCATCCCGAAGGAGCTAATGAAGCAGGAGGCAACCAAGGAGGATCAAGTGCTGAAGCTCATCAAGGTAAAGCTGTAGGAGCTGAAGAAGGAACATCAGGAGCAGGTGCAGGGGATGCTGGAGCTGATTAGAGAAATCAAAAGGAGCGAAGTCGGTGAGGTCCAACCTAGGGGGAGTATTGAAGATCAAGAATAGGTTGGACTCACCTTAGATTAGTATTTGTTTATCTTACTTTGTAATAGGATTTATGTTAGTTTCCTTTTGTAAGTTGTTTAGTTTAATTTGTACATATAGCAGTCCAGCGAAACTGTGAGCGAAACTACAGTTTCGCTCACAGTAAGCTGCAAGTTCTCCTGGCGAAACTAACAGTTTCTGCCGGGCGAAACTATAATTTCACCAGCACAGTTTCGCCACCAGCGAACTGTCTGCAAAACTGAGACTGCTATATATAGATTTCATTTTGTTCATTGTTATCCGTCCTTGCAAAAACCCTAATCGAATATTTATGTTGCAAGAGGCTATTGTAAGCTGGAGTTTATTGAATATATTGAGCTTATTTCATTTCTTTGTGTATTGGTGCTTATTGGTTCATCTTTGAATACTTTTTGGTCTTCTTGAGTTCATCAAATCTTCGTGTGAGTTGTTTGTGATTAGTATTGAACGATTCAAACTGTTTTCTGCACTGAAAAACCGATCAATGGACCAACAAAAACAAAGCTTCCGAGAGTTAATATCCTTCGGAAGAAAAATGATCCTTAAAAACATATAAGTGCCTAAGAGAGTTTTTATGCTTCGGAAGATTTTTCAAAAATTTCTTCCGAAGGTAAATTTTACTTAGTTATTTGTCTTGAAGGTATATTTTCTTCCGAAGATAAAATCATATCTTCCGAAAGATCAAAATTTGTCAAAAATCTACGAAAAACTCTTCAACCAGTTTTTATCCTTAGAAAACATGAGCTTATGAAGGTGATAGACTAGACAACTTAGGACACACAGATTTTAAGAAATAAAATGAATTAGTTTTTAAGAAAAAGCTACTCAAGGTTAATCATCCCAATAGCTGATATAAGATATTTAAATCTCTGTTCATCAAAGGCTTTTGTGAACAGATCAGCATATTGTTCATTTGTGTTAACCTTAACTAGTTTAATTAATCCTTTTTCAAAGTTATCTCTAATTAAATGATACCTGATATTTATGTGTTTTGTCCTTGAGTGTTGCATAGGATTCTCTGTGATAGAGATAGCACTGTTGTTGTCTATGTGAATGGGAGTCTCCTTGAAGTTAAAACCATAGTCAAGCATCTGATTCTGAATCCAAAGCACTTGAGCACAGCAACTTGCAGCAGCAATGTATTCAGCTTCAGCAGTTGATGCAGAGACACAGGATTGTTTCTTACATTGCCATGAGACAACCTTCCACCAAGGAACTGACATCCCCAGATGTAGACTTTGCAGTCATATTGCAACCACCATAATCACTATCGGTATATGCTTACAGATTGAAGTCAGAATTTTTGGGATCCCAAAGACCAAGTGTTGGGGCACCTTTGAGGTATCTTAGAGTTCTCTTGACAGTGATGAGGTGAGACATCCTGCGGTTGGCTTGATATCTTGCACAAATGCATGTGGCAAACATGATATCAGGCGTGCTAGCTGTAAGATACATAAGAGACCCAATCATAGCCCTATAAAGGTATTCATCCACACACTACCCCTCAAGATTAGGCCTAAGGGAGTGGTTTCTTGCTATGGGTGTCTTAGCAATCTTACAATCAGTCATGTTAAATCTTTTGAGTATGTCTTGGACATACTTTGATTGATTTATGAAGATTCCATCTTCAACCCTTGCTTCACTTGAATGCCCAGAAAGAAATTTAGTTCCCCCATGGAACTCATTTCAAATCTGTCTTTCATCAGCTTCTCAAAGTCTTTGCAGAGCCTTGGATTAGTTAAACCAAAGATGATGTCATCTACATACACTTGAACTAGCAGTAAGTCATTTCCCTATCCTTTGATGAAGAGAGTTCCATCTATTGTACCTCTTTTGTATCCATTCTTATAGAGATACTGAGATAGAGTCTCATACCACTTTCTTGGTGCTTGGTGTAGCCCATAGAGAGCCTTATCAAGCTTGTAGACATAATCAGGGTGATCGGGATCTGCAAAACCAAGTGGTTGTTTGACATACACCTCTTCATCAATCACCCCATACAGAAAAGCACACTTGACATCAAGTTGATAGACCTTGAAGTTCTTGGATGCAGCAAAGGCCAAGAATATCCTAACAACTTCTAGTCTTGCTACAGGAGTAAAGACATCAGTGTAATAAATTCCTTCTTCTTGTGTGTATCCTTGAACAACTAGTCTAGCTTTGTTCTTGATGACAATACCTCTATCATCTTTCTTATTCCTAAATACCCATTTGGTTCCTATAGTAGTCTTCCTATGAGAAAGAGGACATAGGTTCCAAACCTTCTATCTCTTGAATTGAAGTAGCTCCTCCTACATGGCTTCAATCCAACTTCTATCCTTCAGAGCCTCATCAACTTTCTTGGACTCTATCTGGGACAAGAAACAAGAGTGAAGACAAACATTTGCTTCATGGGTTTGTCCTCTTGTTCCTACCCCGGTGTCAACATTTCTAATGATGTTTGTGGTAGGATGGGACTTGTGGATCCTTAGATGAGGGATCACAGCCAGTTGCTGAGACAGATCTAAATTAGAGAAATTTATATCTGGCATAGATGCTTCCTCCACCACTTCAACACACTTATCAAGAGAAATTTGATCCAATGATTGTGTGACATCGTTGATATGTTCATCTATGGGGTGGTTATCAGCATCAAGAAATTCTTGATCACTGTCACCACTACCATCATCTTCTTCTGCACTTCAAGTTTCTTTGTTAGTCTGTTAAGCCTCTGAGCTGGAACTTGAAGGCATCTCAGATGGATCAGCTATAGTTGTTATTGTTCTGCTGATAGTAACTTTATTTGCTAAAGTAGTTACCACTGGAGCTGAAGATGTGTGACTTGAAGGTCTTCTTAGCTCAAATCTTGGATCAGGATCACCTTGAGATAAAATGTCCATAGACCCTGAAACATTATCACATGAATTGTTCAAACAGTTAGTAACTAAGTAAGGATCAAATAGCCAATCCGGACCAGAACCTTTCACACTGGGAGTGTGCTCATTGAAAGTCACAATGGCTTACTCCTCAACTACTTCAGTTCTGAGATTGTATACTTCATAAGCTTTAGCTTGAGAAGAGTATCCAATGAAGTGTCCATCATCTGATTTCTCAGCAAACTTGGTAATTTGATCTTTGGTATGCAAGATGCTGCATGGATATCCAAATGACCTGAGAAAACTAATGAAAGGTTTTCTCTTGTGCCAAAGTTCATGGGAGTCTTACCATGAGTCTTAAACACTAAAACTCTGTTCTGCACATAGCAGGCAGTGTTGACTGCCTCTGCCCAGAAGGTGATGGTCGGTTTAGAGTCAGACAACATGGTTCTAGCAGCTTCAATCAGTGTCCTGTTTCTCCTCTCAGCAACACCATTTTGCTAAGGAGTCCTGGGAGCACTGTATTGTCTTGTAATACCCTTTTCATCACAAAATGTATCAAGGATTTGGTTCTTAAATTCAGTTCCTTGATCACATCTTATGGTTTTGACCTTGTGATCACATTGATTCTTAATTCTTAAGATGAAATTCTTCAGAGTCTCAGGGGTCACATCCTTAGTTCTAAGAAAGAAGACCCATGTGAATCTTGTAAAGTCATCTGTGATCACTAGAGAGTAAGAGGTCCTTCCTAGACTCATTACACTGGTGGGGCCAAAGGGATCCATATGTAACAAGTGTATGGGTGTAGTGATAGAATTTCTTTCCTTAGGCTTATGAGATACCTTGTGTTGCTTCCCTTTCAGGCATGCAACATAATGGTCATCACTTGTAAACTCTTTCCTTGGCATTCCAGTTACCAAATCACTCTTAATTAGCTTATTCATGTTCTTAAAGTTTACATGGCACATTCTTTTATGCCAAAGAAAAGACTCATCACTATGTGCTTTAGATAGAAACATGAAACTTCTCCTGAGGGAGATGTTTCTTGCAAATCCATCTTATACATGTTCCCTTTTCTGGGGGCTCTAAGCAGAATATGCTCATGAGGAATAATCACCCCAGGCTTGAGAACAATGCACTCATGCTCAGTAAAGAGCATGTTATGACTCCGATCACAAAATTAGGATACACTCAGAAGATTGTACCCAAGCTCCTTGACAAAGTTTACCTTCTCAATGCTGAGCTTACCATTTGTGACCTTGCCCCTTCCAGAAATGTAACCTCCTTCATCTCCTCCAAAAGCAACTGGTCCTCCATCAATCCTTTCAAAGTTCTGGAGTAGTGACCTATTGCCTGTCATGTGCCTGGAGCAACCACTATCAATGATCCAGACATTTTTGTTTGTCTTGAGCTGTTCCTGCACACAGAAAATGATTAGTTACATTTGGAAACCCAAGCCTCATTGGTCTTGGGCTCATCAAAGGAGGTAGAAGGTAATAAAACAGTAATAGATCCTATGGTTGTGCCCTGAGGATCTGTTACTGTTGTTGATGGAAAACTTTCAGTCACTTGGTCTTTCCTTGATTTCCACACAACCTTTGGAAATTTGGACCTGACCTTCATCACTTCAGAAGCTTTTGAGACTTCAGAAGTTTTGATGACTGAACCTTCGGAAGATTCTACTAGCACTGCAGCAGACTTTAGTGCTTCGGAAGTGTTCCTTTCTTCCGAGACCAAATTTTCTTCCAAAGGCAATTTTCCACTTGCCTTCTTCTTTCCTTTGGAGCTTCCGAAGGAAACAGATTTTCCTTCCGAAGCTGAGTTCTTCTTAGATCTCTTAGGAGTCTCCTTCTTGGTCACATGAAGAGTACCTTTTGGATTGTATGGACAATCCATAGCAAGATGAGAAGTACTTTCACACATAACACAACTTATCTTTTTCTTCCCAAGAGTTTTCTTCTGAGAACAAGGCTGACTTTGATCACTTCCCTTCTCCACCTTCATCTTTGCAGATGCTGAAACAGTACCTTTGGGTTTAGGACTGCTCTTGGAGTTGGATGGTTAAGGCTGTGTAGCAATGGTACACAATGGATCTGCCTTCTTCTTGATGCTGAGATGATTTGAACATGAACCGGAACTCTTAGTAGAAGAGTTGAGGTGTATGTCTTTAGTCTTGACCATATCAAATCCTGCAGAAATAAAGACTTGTTTCTGCTTAGAGTTGAAAGTGGCCTTGATCTCTTAAGCCTTCCTGGCCTTTCTTTTTCTCTTTCTGATCAAGTTCTTCCTCATAGACTTGGTCATCTCAGGCTTCCTCTCTCCTCAGAAGGATAGTGACCCTTCTTAGAATCCTCCTCTTCACTCTTCTTAGAGAAATTCTTTACTACCACTTCTTCATCCTCTTCACTCAAAGGGTCTATGTAAGGAAGCTCATCTTCATAAGTTCCACACCTAGGTGATCTTATAGACAAGATTGTGTGTGGAGGAGCTATCTTACTAGATCCCAGTCCCTGCCTATTTTGATAACAAACTTTTGCATGCAAGGATGAGGATATGATGTTCTTGAAGGTCTCTTCTTCAAGAACACATTTTTCTGCCCTGGCTTTACTGATCACAAGCTCAGCCTGGCATTCAGTTAACTTAGTTATGAGATCTTTCATCTGAGTCCTGTAATTTGTATGCTCATGTTTTAACACTGAAATGTTTTCTCTAAGTCCTCTATCTTTAGCTTATAATCGTTTTCAGTCTTTCTAAAATCAGATTTTAGGATGTTCAAGGACTCAAGATCAGATCACATCTCTAGGTTATAGGACCTGTACCTGTTGACTTTAGCAATACATTCAGGAGTGCAAAGATGTTTCAGTACCTTGGTTTCATCATGGTCAGCCATTAATGCTTGGTTTGGAGATGCATCTTCCACCTGAAAGCTCCAGTCAAAGCCTCCTTCTTCAACAGCAACTGCAACTTGCTGCTTTGGCTTCTCATTCTGGGTAGCTTTATCAGTGTAGTTTGGTCTGGATTGTGCATGTCCACCATTTGTTCTTGGTGCCTTGCACTCCCTAGCAAAGTGACCCATCAAGTTACAGTTGTAACACTTAACTTTGCTTTTGTCCAGTCCAAACTTTCCACTGGCTGTATTGCTAGGAAACTTCCTTCCTTTCCTCTTGTAGAATCTCTTGGCTCTGTGAGTGAGAAAACCCATTTACTGGACTATCTCCATGTACTCCAGGTCATCTGGATGGATACAGTCCAGGTCTTCAAGGGTGAATAGGAAGCTTTCGCAACTTTCATCAGAGGACACAAAGGCTTAGGAAGAACTTGTCTCTTGGAATGAGCTTCCTTAAGTATAGTTCTCCCTTGGTGTCTCCGGGAAGGTGATGAAAGGACCCTTTTGTGAGATGTCAAGGTAGCATATGAGATGATGCTGGGGTTCTATGCTATCCCTTTTAGTCACATGAAAAGCTGAACCCATTTGATTGCTGGAGTTACTAGATGAACCTTGCATGTTCATCTCCATCTGGTATCCACTGAGAATGCCATACAACTCTTTCAGAGTGAGAGTCTTAAGGTTCTTAGTTCTCTTGATTATAACATAGTAATGTGTCCATTGACTAGGAAGAGAGGACATAAACTTCCTTACAATGTCTCTGCTCTCAAGAGTTACTCCAACATCCACTAGGGTATCCACAATCTCAACATACCTGAAGTATTGTTGAGTCATGGTTTGACCTATTTTGAAGGTGAAATTTTCAAACTGTTGCTTCAGAAGATCCTTCTTGTTTCCTTGGCTTCAGTAGAACCCTCATACATTAGTTTCAATGCATCCCACAGCTGCTTAGCTGTTTTGCATTTCTTGAAACCTCTGTATACAGAGTTTGGAAGAGCAGTCTGAAGGGCTGTCATGGCCTTTTGATCAATCTGTACTCTCTTTCTATCTTCTTCTGAGTAGTCAGCCACAACCTTGGGGATCATACCACCTCCAGCAGTAGTTGAAGGAGTTTTTGGTATGTAAGGTCCAGAGACATCAGATTCCCACATTCTTGAGTCTTGACACTTGATGAAACCTTCCATTCTTTGGCACCAAGTGTCAAAGTCATCAAGAGTGATCAGTGGGGACTTTGTCATGGTTCCAGTTTCCATATCAGCTTTAGAGATAGCTGCCATTTGAAGGGTTAAGTATTTTTGTGTGTGTGAGGGATCTTAAGATGGTGAGATCTTATATCAAGAGCCTGAGACGCTCTGATTCCAATTGCAAGACCGGGTGAAGGGCTTATGCACTTGTACAATACAACAACACAAAGAGGAGAGTATATGTCAACACTTAACAATTCAAATGGGGAACTGGTAAGAGGAGAGTATATGTCAACACTTAACAATTCAAATGGGGAACTGGTAAGAATGAGTTTAGAGAACTAAGAAACATAAGATGTAAACGAGACAGAAACTAGGACAATACACAAGCAATTTGGTTTTCAAGGTTAATGTATATTGATCTTCTAGTTCCTTACAAAGTGGTTTACAAAGTTCAACCCAAAACTTACTTAGTTACAAGGACCAGAAAATACTTATACTATAACCTACAGCCGGCCATACTTTGAAGGCCAGCTGGATACATGAACTAGACAACAAGAATCCATGTAGAGTCAAAAGGCAAATTGCCTTTGACTAGTGACTATGACATACCATAGCTCACATCCTGATATATTACAAAAAGGATAAAGTACATAAAGTGGAAAGTTACACACTCAAGACCTCAATGTACAGTTTACCAAAAGCATGGACCTTTTCATCAACTCATGAAAGGTTGGTGACTTATCAGAGTGGCAGCGGAAAGTGGTTCAGCTTTAGCTAAAAAGTACATCAGATAAAGCATGTAATATAAAAGTCATCGGAAGAAATCTGTCTTCAATGGTTGGATTCGGAAGATATTGGTCTTGGCTTTGGAAGATTTCACACTTAGAATAATTTCCAAGTCAGTGTGAAACTTCCGAAGCATTCCACTTCAGTATACATGTGCATGCATGCAGGAAAGACTTTGAGTGTTTGGGTTGCATCAGCCTTACTAATAACCTTAGAAAAGCATTACCTTGTTGTATAGTTAACGCGTGCTCACATGCAAGAGTAAGAGATGTATTTTTATAAAAAGAGTATTTTCATATATATATATATATATATATATATATATATATACATACATTACACAAGTTATTTTAATACTTTTAAAACTAGAACTCACTCAGCAACACTGACTTTTATACATTTTCAGTTGGCGGGTAATAGTTGCTAAGGATGGCACGAGGGTCAAGCTACTCGGTAGGGAAAGACTGACATCCATTCCTATGCTATGATATGGTTGTTTTGTAATGCAATTAAGCGATCTTTTGTAACTTGAACACTATTGTATTGCTTAACAACAATATCTTTTAAAAAAAGAGGATGGCTTTTGCTAACGTAATTCCACTGTTTATTCAATGAAAAGTATATTAATATGTTTTATGCGCAATGAGTGACCAACTGTGAGGTGCCCGGGGAACGGGGCCTTACAAGTTGGTATCAGAGCCAAAGTTTAAGTGAAATAGGTAAATATTTTCAAAAGAAACCTAAACTTAAACTGAAAATAGGACAGAAAGAGGGATGTCAGCCCGAGTAGCTACGTGCCATCAGGTATTTCTTTTCTTAAAGTTAATCAGTATTATGTGCATTCAGTATTATGTGCATGTGCTATTTGACTTATGTGTTCTTAGTAGATTTAGATACTGATGTAGTCAGGATAGGAAATGCTTGGGGTGTGAAGAGTAAAGTAAGTGGCTAATCATAACTGGCCACTGTAATTAGGGACTTACTATACTTGACATAAACTGAGTTGTTCCCTTGAATAACTGTGTTAGTGTTTGAGTCTTATAGCATTTAGGAAATGGCTGGACAAAAATCTTCCAAGGCTTCTAGAGGTAGAGGTCGGCCACATGTGACTAGGAGCAGTGCTAAGGCTCCTGAGATGACTCACGAGAACCCTGATGTTCATGGCCGAAGTGAGGAGAATTAGAATGCTATCCTGAATGCCTCAGCTAGGGAGCAATTGTTGATGAAGTGTTCCAGGTCATGCTGACAGTCTACCGTCTGTGGTGACCGAAGTCATCAGGACTGTGAGGAGCGAGGAGAGAAAGGAGAAGGAGAATAGGAAGGGATCCACGGGCAAAGGAAGCAAGGGGGAGGAGGAACGACCAGAGCCTGAGACCGTGTTGTCCGATGAGGAGGAGGATGATTTAGTGGGGATGACAACCAAGGGGTGCAGTTATGGGGCATTCTAAAGGTGCAAGCCCCCAACCTTTGATGGAAATGGCAGTTCTGCTACAACTCACCGCTAGGTGAGGGAGATGGAGGCGGTGTTAGAAATCAGTGAGTGTCGCGAAGACCCGATGGTGAAGTTCGCGACTCACTCTTTTGTCGACTCAGCATTGTGTTGGTGGGACAACATTTTCCAAGCTAAGGGTGCTAGAGCCATCAGGAAGATGCGATGGAAGGAGTTGAAGCAGTTAGTGATCGAGGAATTCTGTCCTCACAAGGACTCGACAGGATCGAGAGGGAGTTCCTGCAACTTGAGGCGGGAACCATGACCCACCAGCAGTACACCACCAATTTTAATGAAATGGCGAGGTTGGTGCTGGATCAGGTGATGCCGGTGTCACGAAAGATCAAAAGGTACATCCAGGGACTGCCGGTTGATATTCGCAGGCATTTGATCGCCGCTCAGCCAGGTACCTTTCGATCGGTGGTGGACTTGGCGGGCAGGTTGTATGATGAATGGGAGGAGGCAGTGACAGAGGTGAAGAAGACGAGCGGTGGTAATAAGAACTGGAACGGGAAGAGGTTTGGACGTGGTGGTGTCACTCCAACAACAAGAGGACGAAGGTGGATGACCGTAGGGTGTCATCAAGCTCAGGGTTGAAGAAGTGTGGCAAATGTGGAAGAGAGCATACCGGCGAGTATAGGTTGGGATTGAATGTATACTTTAGGTGTGGCAAGCCTGGCCATATCGCTAGAGACTGTAGGGTGCTGAAGTGTTATAACTGTGGCGAGGAGGGCCATGCGAGCAAGGATTGCAACAAGCCAAGGGCGGAGAGCTCTTGGGCGAAGAAGAAGCCAGAGGAAGGAGGATAGAGGGCAAGTGCTAGAGCTTTCACCATAACCGGGAGGAAGCCAGAGTGGATCCCGATGTCGTGTGAGGTATGTTTCTAATAAATCAAACTCGTGCCTCTGTATTATTTGATTCTGGTGCTAGTAGGAGTTTTATTTCTACTACTTTTTGTGCTAAGTTGTCTGCTAGTAGTAGAAGTATTAGTGGGCCATTCGATGTAGAAACTGCTATTGGTAAGTCCACTAGAATTACTGACGTGATAGAGGGTTGTGCCTAGAACTAGAAGGTCATAGGTTTGCTGCTAAGTTACATGTGATGCCTGTAGGTGGAATCGATGTAGTACTAGGGATGAATTGGTTAGCAACCTATGAAGCAAACATCGTATGTCGCAAGAAGATGATTCGACTAGTTGCGCCCGTTGGAAGTTTGGTGACGATTCATGGAGATCGCGTCACTACGATCCCGAAGGTGATTTCGATGGCGGTGGCGGGGAAGTACGTGCGGCGTGGGTGTAGTGATATTTGGCCTACTTGAAGGATGTGGACACATCAACGCCATAATTTTCCGATGTACCGGTGGTGTGTGACTATCCCGATGTGTTTCCAGAGGACTTATCAGGCGCGCCACCGGATCGTGAAATCAAATTTCAAATTGACTTGATACCCGGTGCTCAGCCTGTAGCTAAGGCACCGTATTGGTTGGCTCCGACTGAGATGAAGGAGTTAATGGAGCAACTGCAGGAGTTTCTTGATAAGGCTTTCATTAGACCGAGTATCTCTCATTGGGGTGCTCCCGTCTTGTTTGTAAAGAAGAAGCACGGTAGCATGCAGATGTGCATCGACTACCGAGAGCTGAACAAGTTGACGGTGAAGAATCGATATCCATTACCGAGGATTGATGACTTGTTCGATCAGCTCCAAGGTGCCAGTTGGTTCTCGAGAATAGATCTTCGATCTGGCTACCATCTATTGAAGGTGAAGGAGCGGGACATTATTAAGACAGCTTTTCGTACGCGTTATGGACACTACGAGTTTCTCGTTATGTCTTTTGGATTAACTAATGCGCCAGCTGCATTTATGGATTTAATGAACCGAGTGTGTTGGTCAATGTTAGACAAATTAGTGATAGTGTTTATTGATGATATCCTGATTTATTCTAAGAGTGAGGGAGAACATGCAGGCCACATACACGAGGTATTGGAGACACTTAGGAGAGAGAAGCTGTATGCTAAATTCTCTAAGTATGCTTTTTGGTTACGCGAGGTTCAATTTTTGGGTTATGTCATTAATGCTGAAGGAATCATGGTGGACCCGATAAAGGATGAGGCGGTGATGCAATGGAAGTCTCCAAAAGACGCCATCCGAGATCTGTAGTTTCTTGGGTTTGGCGGGCTACTATAAAAGGTTCATTCAAGACTTCTCCAAGATAGCCTCACCTTTGACTAAGTTAACTCGCAAGGATGTGAAGTTTGTGTGGGGTCGAGAGCAGGAGTGTGCTTTTAAAGAGTTGAAGACGAGATTAACACAAGCTCCTGTCTTGACATTGCCTGAGGGAAGTGAAGACTTAGTGGTGTATTCGGATGCATCTTATTATGGGCTAGGTTGCGTGTTAATGCAACGTGGAAGGGTGATAGCCTACGCATCCCGATAGTTGAAGACCCACGAAGTCAACTACCCTACACACGATTTAGAGTTAGCGGCTGTGGTTTTCGCGTTGAAGATTTGGAGGCACTACTTATATGGTATGAAGTGCACGATCTTCACCGACCACAAGAGCTTGAAGTACTTCTTCGAGAAAAAGGATCTCAACATGAGACAACGGAGATGGTTAGAGCTCCTCAAAGATTATGATTGTGAGATCCACTACCATCCGGGCAAGGCCAACGTGGTGGCCGATGCCCTTAGCCGAAAGGAGAGACCCGAGCCGAATCGGGTGAAAGCTTATCAGTTGATTATGACCTCAGACGTGATGACTCAAGTGAAAGAATTTTAGAATAAGGCATTGAAAGAAGATTGCCTCAACCCTGAACGAATGAGAAGTCTAGTCACAAAATTGGGAGAAAACACCCAAGGAATTAAAACCCGCTTTGGGCGAATGTGGATCCCTTGTTATGGAGATCTACAAGGGCGAATCATGGATGAAGCTCACAGGACTCGATACTCCATTCATCCTGGTGCCACCAAGATGTATCAAGAGATGAAGAAGGACTACTGGTTGCCGGGTATGAAACGTGACGTGGTGGAGTATGTGAGTAAGTGCCTTACTTGCTTGCAAGTAAAGGCGGAGCATCAGAAGCCCTACGGGAAGATCCAACCATTGGATATACCCGAGTGGAAGTGGGAACACATCACCATGGACTTCGTTACGAAGTTACCCGCACGGCGAGGGGGTATGATGCCATCTGGGTGATTTTTGATCGTCTAACCATGAGTGCTCACTTCCTACCAATCCGCGAAACGTATTCATCCGAGAGACTAGCGGATCTGTTCTTCAAGGAGATTGTAGTCTGTCATGGTATGCCGGTGTCTATCGTATCGGATCGTGACACCCGATTCACCTTGAAGTTTTGGAAGAGATTTCATGATGCGATGGGGACAAGGCTGCACATTAGCACGGCTTATCATCCGCAGACAGACGGTCAGTCTGAAAGGACTATCCAGACACTCGAGGACATGCTTCGAGCGTGCGTGATCGATTTTGGAGGAAGTTATGATGATCACTTACCGTTAGTAGAATTCTCATACAACAACAGTTATCATGCTAGTATTGGCATGCCACCATATAAGATGCTATAAGGTAGAAGATGTAAAACGCCCGTATGTTGGGGAGACATTGGGCAGAAAGAGCTGGGAGGCATCGAGGTGATCGAGGCTATGACTGAGAAGTTAGGAAAGATCAAAGCCTTCATGAAGGCAGCAAAGGATAGACAAAAGTCGTATGCTGACAAGAGGCGGAGACCAATAGAATTCAAGGTTGGCGACCGAGTAATGTTGAGGGTCTCCCCTTGGAAAGGAATCATCCGATTCAGGAAGAGAGGTAAGCAAAGCCCAAGATATATAGGACCTTTCCGAATCGTCGCACAAGTAGGAGAGGTAGCCTATCGACTTGAATTGCCAGATGAGTTAAGTGGGATTCATCCCACTTTCTATGTATCTTATCTGAGAAAGTGCTTAGCTGATGAGGACATGGTTGTACCACTGGAGGATATCGAGGTGGATGAACGGCAAAACTATGTAGAGCAACCAGTGGCAATCATCAATCGGAAAGAAAAGAAATTAAGGAATAAAGTGGTTCCACTAGTACGAGTGCAGTGGAAGCACCGGAGGGGTTCCGAGTCTACGTGGGAGACCGAAGAGGAAATGAGGCAACATTACCCATAACTATTCAAGGAATAACAGGTTTTGGGGATGAAACCTATATAAGGGGGGTGGACTTGTAACACCCGGATATTTTAAAAAGATTATAAAAGAAGAATAAAAAGAAAGAAATGTAATTTAACACAAAGTGAGGGGTTAAACATGTCCAAAGTACAAAATCTTATATAATTTTTGTACAAAAGTGGCATGGCCGCCCATGGCATGCTACTTTTTACCTTTCTATTAATTTTAGAGAGAGAAAGAGCAGGAGCTCTTGGATATTTGAAGAACCAGAAGAAGAAGTCTAAGTTAAGGTAAGATTTATTGTTTTTAAGTTGTTCTTGGCTAGAATTAGCCTCGGTTATGTGCTTATATGTGTTTATATGTGTTTGAATGTGTGTTTGGTGGGTTTCTAGGTGTTTGAATCCTTTGGAAAGTTTAGGACTTGGAGTTGAGACTTGAGAGTAGCAAAGGTGAGTTCTAGACCCCGTATTTTACCTGTGTTAAGCTTTCTTTGGGGCTGAAAATGTATTAAAATGATTTTAAAATGTTATAAATGCTTGCCCGTATGTGTCATAGTTGCATGATGATGTTTTATGAATGTTTAGGTGGCATTTATGTTTAGAATATTGTAGTAAGCTTAGAACAGGATGGTATAAAGATTGGGTCTGAAAACAGCTTAGAAATATGTTAGAAAGGTGTCCATGCATCTAAATAAGGCCCATGCGTCCAAATTTGCCTTAGAAAATTTGTCTAGTTCATGGATTATTGTTGTTTTGTAATGCAATTAAACGATCTGTTGTAACTTAAACACTATTGTATTGCTTAACAACAATATCTTTTAATAAAAGAAGATGGCTTTTGATAACGTAATTCCGCTGTTTATTCAATGAAAAGAATATTAATATGTTTTATGTGCAATGAATGACCAACTGTGAGGTGCCCGGGAATGGGGCCTTAAAGTCTACGTCTCTTATCAGCATACGACTTCTGTCTATCGTTAGCTACCTTCATAAAGGCTTTGATCTTTTCTAGTTTCTCAATCATAGCCTCGATCACCTTAATACTTCCCAACTCTTTCTGACCAATGTCACCCCAACAAATTGGTGTTCTACATCTCCTACCGTACAGCATCTCATAAGGTGGCACACCAATGCTGGCATGATAACTATTGTTATATGAGAACTTAGCTAACGGTAAGTGGTCATCCCAACTTCTTCTAAAATCAATGACACATGCCCGAAGCATATCTTCAAGTATCTGTATGGTTCTCTCTGATTGACCATCCATCAGAGGATGATAAGTCATGTTGATGTGTAGGCTCGTCCCCATCACATCATGGAATCTCTTCCAAAACATAGATGTAAACCGAATGTCATGATCAGATACAATAGACACCAGTACGCCATGATGAGCTACAATCTCCTTGATGAATAAATCCGCTAATCTCTCGGAGGAATACGTCTCTCGGATTGGTAGGAAGTGAGCACTCTTTGTCAAATGATCAACTATCACCCATATGGCATCATACCCTCTCGGGGTACGCGTTTGTCCGTGGTGATATGCTCCCACTTCCACTTGGGTATATCCAAAGGTTGGATTTACCCGTACGACTTGCAAACAAGTAAGGAACTTACTCACGTATTCCGCTACATCACACTTCAAACCCGGCCACCAATGATTCTTCTTCATATCATGGTACATCTTGGTAGCACCGGGATGAGTGGAGTATCGAGTCTTATGAGCCTCGCCTATGATCTTTCCACGTAGATCCCCATATCGAGGAATCCACATCCGTCCAGATCGGGTTCTAACACCAAGAGTGTTTTCACCCAATTCCACGACTAGACCTTTCAGAGTTAAGACGATCTTCTTTCAAAGCCTCATCTTGAAACCCTTGACCTGCATCATCACGTACGAGGTCATTACTAACTGATATGCCTTCACCCGAATCGGCTCGGGCCTCTCCTTTCGGTTAAGGGCATCGGCCACCACGTTGTCCTTGCCCGGATGGTAATGGATCTCGCAATCATTGTTCTTGATGAGCTCTAACCACCTCCTTTGCCTCATATTGAGGTCCTTGTGCTTAAAGAAATACTTTAAGCCCTTGTGGTCGGTGAAGATGGTGCACTTCGTCCCGTATAAGTAGTGCCTCCAAATATTCAATGTGAAGATCACCGCAGCTAGCTATAGATCGTGTGTGGGATAGTTGACTTCGTGAGTTTTTAGCTGTCGGGACGCATAGGCTATTACCCTTCCTCGTTGCATCAACACAAAACCTAGCCCAGAATAAGAAGCATCCGAATATACCACTAAGTCTTCACTCCCCTCGGGTAATGTCAAGACAGGAGCTTGAGTTAATCTCGCCTTTAACTCCTTGAAAGCATCCTCCTATTCCCGACCCTACATGAACTTCACATCCTTGCGAATGAATTTGGTCAAAGGTGAGACTATCTTGGAAAAGTCTTGAATAAATCTCCTGTAGTAGTCCACCAATCCCAAGAAGCTACGAATCTCGAATGGCGTCTTTAGAGACTTCCATTGCATCATTGCCTCAACCTTTGTCGGGTCTACCATGATTCCTTCAGCATTTACCACGTGACCCAGAAATTGAACCTCACGTAACCAAAAAGCACACTTAGAGAATTTAGCATACAACTTCTCTCTCCTAGGTGTCTCCAATACCTCACGTATGTGGCCGGCATGTTCTTCCTCGCCCTTAGAATAAATCAGGATATCATCAATAAACACGATCGCTGATTTATCTAACATCGGCCGACACACTCGATTCATCAAGTCCATAAAAGCAGTTGGCACGTTGGTTAAACCAAAAGACATGACGAGAAACTCGTAGTGTCCATAATTCATGCGAAAAGTTGTTTTAGGACTCTCTTGCTCCTTCACCTTCAACTGATGGTAGCCAGATCGAAGATCTATCCTCGAAAACCAACTGGCACCTTGGAGTTGATCAAACAAGTCATCAATCCTCGGTAATGCATACCGATTCTTCACCGTCAACTTATTCAACTCACGGTAGTCGATACACATCCTCATGCTACCGTCCTTCTTTACGAACAAGATCAGAGCATCCCAAGGAGAGATACTCGGTCTGATGAAACCCTTATCAAGCAACTCTTGTAGTTGCTCCATCAATTCCTTCATCTCTGAGGGAGCCAAACGATACGGCGCCTTAGCAACAGGCTGAGCACCTGGTACCAAGTCAATCAGAAATTCGATTTCATGATCCGGTGGCACACCTGTTAAATCCTCTGGGAACACATCGGAAAGTCACACACCACTGGTACATCGGACAAGTGTGGTGTTGACATGTTCACATCCTTCACGTAGGCCAAATAGGCACTAGATCCACGCCTCATGCACTTTCCTGCCACCGCCCTCAAAATCACCTTCGGAATCATCATAACTCGATCACCATATATCGTCACCGAACTCCCGTCAGGCGTTGTCAATCTAATCATCTTCTTGCGACGCATAATGTTCGCCCCGTAGCCCGCTAACCAATCCATTCCTAGGACTACATCAAACCCACCTAAGGTCATCACAAACAGTCTAGCAAGAAACTTATGACCTTCTAGTTCTATATCACAACCATCAACCAAGTCAGAAATACTGGTAGACTTACCTATGGTAATTTCTACATCGGATGGATCATTAATACTCCTACTACTAACAGATAACTTATCACAGAAGGCATTAGCAATAAAACTACTACTAGCACTGGAATTAAATAATACAGAGATACAAGTCTAGTGTACTAGGAATATACCAGTCATGACATCGAGATCCGCCCTAGTCTTCTCTTTCTCCTGCTCGATTCCATCCTTTGCCCTGGAGCTCTCCACCCTTGGTTCCTTGCAGTCTCTCCTCATATGCCCCTTCATACCACAGGCATAACACTTCACCACACGACAATCCCTTGCCATGTGGCCATTCCTTCCAGATTTGAAGCAGACGTTCGACCCCCACCTACATTCTCCCGCATGGTTCTTCCCACACTTGCTACACACCTTTGCCCTTACCCCGGTTATGGCCACCTTATGACTCTCGACCTTTGTCTTTTTGGCCTTGGGAGTGAAACCATCACTACCAGAACATTTCCCACTCCAGTTGTCCCCTATCCTTTCATCTTCCCTTACGGCTCTCATGACCCCAGTCACCACCGTCGGCAGTATCGTGTGCATGACCTGTTGCACCCTCAGCTATGGCCACTTTCACTAAGGTCGTCAGATTATGGCTCCCATCCCTACATACATGGTGGGGAAGCTCGAGCCCTTCAGGAACTTTTTCGGCATTCAAAGCCATGTCCCTCATAACACGCGACCCAACGCCACGTCCACCACTACCTCCACCTCGAGCAACTTTCTAGAATCCTCTACCAGCCATCCTAAGCACTATAAGATTCAAACACCGGGATGGTCATTCAAGGTAATAGCTCAGTTTATGTCAAGTATAGTAAGTCCCTAATTACAGTGGATAATTATGATTAGCCACTTACTTTACTCTTCAACCCTAAGCATTTCCTATCCTGACTACATCAGTATCTAAATCTATTAAAGGCATATAAATCACATAACATGCGCACGTAATAACGGTTATCATTAACGAACATACCTGTTGGCACGTAGCTACTTGGTCTGGCATCCCTTCCCTTTCCGTCCCATTCTCACTTTAAGTTTAGGTTTTAAAAAGTAATTACCAAATTCTCTTAAACTTTGGCTCTGATACCAACTTGTTAGGCCCTCGTTCCCGGGCACCTCACAGTTGGTCATTCATCGCACATAAATCGCACATTTATATAAAACATTACATCGGAATCATTTAACAAAAATCATTTCATATATTGATAACTGCTTTTGCAAAATAATACAACATCATTACAAAATATCAGTCGTTGCATTACATCAAAAAAGCATTATTTACATAAAATGGATGCCATCCAAAATAATCCAAGTTGCTGCCCCGTGCCATCCTCAGCAACTTTTACCTACCAACTGGAAAATACGTAAAAGCCAACGTTGATGAGTGAGTTCTAGTTTTATAAAATATATATTATCTTTCGCTCGTTAAAACATTTTCTTTACTATCGTACGTAATCATACATCGTAGATACATCAAGGTAATATTTATTATCTTCCATCATCGTTCATTTTGTACATATCACACGTTTCAAACATTTCGCACTTTTCGTACTTTTCAAACTTTTTATTATCTTTCACTCCTATCCAGATCCTACCGTATGCTTAACCCCCCTCATGGGCATAAAGCTATATCATCTAGGGTTAAGCGACAAGGATCCCATATCGCACGTATGGAGCAGTCACTAAGACTGACTCCCCTGTGTGTGTGAACTCTGATAAGGTAGGCAAGAACGCACGCTACATAACACACAGTTAATACCACATCGCACGTATGGTGTGACAACTCATCCAAAAACTCACTCGATTTTGATTTCTGTGTGCCAATGCAGTAGACCAGTGATGGAACACTCTCACCGTGTGATGGAACACTCTCACCATATAACGCAATTTTCGGGACGAAAATTCTTTCAACATGGGGATAATGTGACATCCGGTGATTTTCCGTTACCAAACTCCGTTAGTTCCGTTAAGTTTTACATACACGCTTCGTAAGAACACACTAGTTGTCGTTTAACGTTGGTGACCTAAATAATAATTAATAATGTTAATTTAATAATAATCTACTTGATTAGATGATTATTGTGTTATGCTTATGTGTTTACGCGATTTAAAGACTATTCGGGAATTTTATCGCGTAACGCAGAAACGCGCGTGTTATTTCGTATGTCTTGTGTTTTTACAAAATAAAATATCTAAGGGTTACCATTAGTTTATATGTTAATATTATTAAGTTAAAAACACATTACAAATAGTAAAAAACTTAATTTTTATAAAAATAACAAAATGCAAGTTTAGAGGGGGTATAAATGTAAATTGGTTAAAATAAAACACCTCAAACCCCACCCTTTCCCCCATTCCATCGACCTGCAGCTCTCTTCTCCCCTTCCCTACGTTTTTCAGCCCACAACACTCAAATCTTCATGGTTTTGATCGATTCCAAGCACTAGAACGCGATTTGGACCTTCCTTGACAAGTGTACACGTGAATTGAAGGTTAGTTTTGATGTTTTTGTGGGTTTCTTGACTTGGCTGAACCCTGCTGCAAAGTTAGTGTTCAATAAGCTGAAATCTTGATGTTTTGATGTTGTTTACATGTTAGTTAGGTTGTACGTATGTTGTTTAAAGTTGATTATGCAAGAAAACGACACTTTTGATTGATTGATTATGAAACTTGATGAACATGAACCCTAATTCGAAAATTTTGGGGTTTTTATGGAATTGATTGTTGTTTGATGTTTTAGGATGTTAATTAGTTAGTATTAATGCTAGGAAACATGAAACATGCATATGTATATGCTATCATGTGAAATGTGTACACGTTCTGATTTCTGGCAGATTGCATACCCTGTTTTCATCATGTCATAACCAAATGAAGACGAATCTAAAAACTGATTTTCTTGAGTCTAACATGTTCCTCATGGAGTCTAGTTTTCAAAACCTCCAACCTTGTCCAATTTGGATGTGTAAAACGTGAGTTATGATCATTTTAGTGAAGGGTGGTCAGAAACAAACTTTCTGACAAATTCTGAGTCTCATTTTGTATGTGCCACAAATAGGTCATAACAGGTCCAAATGATTTGTTTCTAGTGCCCAAATTGTTTTTTACTGAGTCTAGTTTCCATAAAGTGTAACCACACTCCAATTGGAAGTGGTTAAATTGGTGTTTTACCTGTTTTGGCTAGAAGAGTCAATTCTGTCCTCTTGGACAGAATGTATGTGTTGACTTGTTTGATATGCCATTTTCATTTCATAAAACCTGAGACCAAAACCTATGGTCAAACATTTGTCCTTGGAATCCTCTGAACTCCAGAAAAAGAATTAACCCAATAGCTATTTTCAAATGGGAGTTATGCACAATTTGGCAAGCTAACTCCAGCAGCCCTCCGGTTGAGAGCTGCTGTAACATTTTGAGTTTTTCTAGTAACTCCAGGCCTTTAAAACCTAAAACAACTTTTCACATACTTAATTGACTCATAGGAGAGCCTACTGGAGTTTGGCCTTGGCCTAAATCCTTGGTTGGTTATGTGTTTGACCGTATCGTCCGAACACCTAGAATTTGCCCGAAAACGCAGATTCTGGAAAACGAATACCTACAACCTGTAACATATTTACTTGGCTTTTGCGTGTAATGTTAGTACTACTAGAACTTATTTTGATGGTATAAGTTGTGAATTGGACATGTTGAATGTGTTGTGATTAGTATGGATGATTATTTGGTAGATTATCTGTTTTGACCCGTATATGCTAATTCATGGTTATAGGTCATATAAGTAGGTTATGCATGATCTAACCTGTTATATGATACACTAGTTGTGTTATGAACACACTGAGTATGCTAGATACTAAGAACTTACATGACTTGTATGATATATGCTCATGTCTGTTTAAATGGTTTACAACACATAATGTCACCAACGGGTCAAACAGGTCAACTGGGTCAAACATGTCTATTCCTCTAAAACCTTGAGTCCTTGGTTATGGTGCACTTAGGGTTTCTCATATTCACTGTTTACATAAACTCATGTACTTGCGTGATCTAGGTAACCTTCGAAGGTTGACTGTTCACTTTCTTTCAAGTAAACTCTAGTACACAATACGCGTATCAGGTGAGTTTCACGGCCCCTATTTTACTCTCTTTCCTTTGGGGGAGAAAACATGCAAAACAGATTTACTTAAATGGTTGTAGTATTATTGATATCGCTTGTTACATTAGTGCAAACACACAACATGTCCTGACACACTCGAACCGTTAGTAATGGGATTAGCGAGGTAATTTTGAGTAGTACTACTGGGTCTGACAAACCCCGCCCGGGCTAGTCGTGCTAGCTTGATTGGAGGTCAAACGGGTGCTTGATTGACCTAACATTTGTCACGGTCTTGCGAGACGTGACGGGGATACAACAAACACATATAGGACGTAAACAGTTTCGGTTCGAAACGCTAAGTAACAAGAACATAGGCTAGCTATCTAACGATATGCTCTATATACTAAACCATTGAAACGCAAACTACTGAACGCTTACGAACACATTTATTGTTGAATAAACCTGTGAACTCACCAACTTTATGTTGACACATTTTAGCATGTTTTCTCAGGTAACAGGAACGCTTAAGTTCGTGATGCACGATTAAGGAACGCACTCAGGACATGCATTCATCAGATTTATTCACTTTGCATTAAACGTTGTTTTGACATAGCATTTTTAGACTTTCAGTATTGTTTACATTTAGTACTTTCGCTTCCGCACTGTTATTCGTTTTATTTATGCAACTCTGATTCAAGTCAAACGTTTATTTTTAAACTCATATAGTGTCGTTTGATATGACCGTGTCTGAGATCCTGGTATGTCACACGCCTAACGGTAAAACCCCGTTTGTGGAAATTGAGGGTGTGACACATTGGTATCAGAGCCACTGGTTATAGAGAACTAGGATTGCATTTGCATCTAGACTATAGCCTTAGACACAACACTAGTATCGCACAGACACTTTTACACGATTGCAACTATTGTACAAACATTTTCTTGGTATACTGACATTTCGTTGTTGAACGAACACAACCACATCGGTATGATATGTGTATTATTACCGACTGACAGAGGGGCGGAGAATCCTGCTCGCTCACATCCAACATTTACGCATGATTTTTCACTCTCGGAGTGGAAGCAACGATGAATTGAACCAAACATTACCACGTTGGAACACGGAACTCCTTTCTAACACACACGACAAACCTAACGATGACAAACAAAGAGAACAACACCTCACTCTTCCAACTTTTTTTTTCACACTTGTTGCCATTCCCAACATATCCTATCTTCTGCACTAGTCTGAGCAGTAAACGAGAGACAACTAAGATATTCAAAGTCTATCAGAGGATAGGACTTAAACATTTAAACGCCTAGAACTTCAAAGGGAAAAAGGGTCAAATTGTCTTGATTCCCCGTTGTTATCTTGACCGAATCCTTTGTACAACCTTAGTACAACCACAGATGCTTGACTCTTGGTATAACAAATATATCTTTGATACCTCTACCATTGTTAACACTCGGTATTCGACAAGGTAGGTTATCGCAAATAGGAGGAACCATGGGTGACCATGCAAAGCAAATTAGAATCACGGGTGCACACGTAATTGTAATTTGTCGTGCATGAGAATTCTGGCAACTCTATCGGGTGATAACGGCCATAATCAGTACAAATTTTCAATTTCTATACTTGGAGACATAAGGTCTCGGTTCTCATAAAACCTCACAGTTGATATGGTAACAAATCCTTCATTCCTACTCGTATGAAAGTTCTCATCCACCTCGAGCCTTAATGAGATTCGTATTATGGCATTAGCCCTAGTCTTTATGAGACGTTACCCTTTCTGTCATTTCAGTGATCGTGCATAACTATCTATCAACAACGTATCGGATCTTCAAATTTTGTAATAGAGTGGTGATACTCTCTGCCGTATGTAGTCCTTGTTCATTGAATTGATCATAAGACTTCTTGGTAATTTGAGCGTTCCAACATTCATTTCATTTGATATTTATCGTGTTTAAGCGTACATTATATTTGCTTGTTCCCTAGTGGTGGGACACAATCGGATTTTTCAGGCTAACTACGTTTGGCGTAGGACCAAATAACAAGATATTATGACGACCTCGTTCATTTCATCTCTGCCTTTCCATTATAAACAGCAAGTACAATTATAACCGCCACCCGTGTGCTTGGCAGTTGTGATCTAGGTGTGACTAGACATTCGTTCGATATGTCTGATTTCTATTACCCATGGTTACTACGATGTCGTTGGCATGGACTGGTTATCGAAAAACCAAGCTGAAATTTTCTGTCGCGAGAAGATCGTTCATGTACCCCTCCCAAGTGGTGAAGTATTATCCGTTCAGGGTGAGAAAAGTGGTGTCGTTTCTGGCATCATTTCGTATAAGAAAGCCCAGAAGTGCTTACCCAAAGGCCATACTGCTATCTTAGCTATGATCACTGAGAAGACCACTGAAGAAAAGAAGATTAAAGATATCCCTATCGTTTGTGACTTTCCTGAAGTGTTCCCTGAAGACTTACCTGGTCTTCCACCGCATCGTCAAGTCGAGTTTCAGATTGATTTGACGCCTGGAGCCGCACCGATAGCTAGAGCACCATATCGACTAGCACCAAAGGAACTGCAAGAACTGGCTACGCAACTGCAAGGGCTCTTGGATAAAGGATTCATCAGACCCAGCTCATCACCATGGGGAGCTCCAGTCCTGTTTGTCAAGAAAAAGGATGGAACTTTTCGCATGTGTATTGATTACCGTGAACTGAACAAAGTGACGGTTAAGAATCATTATCCCCTCCCGCGTATCGATGATTTGTTCGATCAACTACAAGGGTCGAGTTTCTATTCCAAGATAGATCTAAGATCGGGTTATCACCAACTACGGATTCGAGATGAAGACATTTCAAAGACTGCCTTCCGAACTAGGTATGGCCACTACGAGTTTTTGGTTATGCCATTCGGGTTGACCAATGCACCAGCGGTTTTCATGGACCTCATGAATCGAGTGTGCAAACCCTATTTGGACAAGTTCGTCATTGTCTTCATCGATGACATCCTTATTTATTCAAAGAATAAGGAAGAACATGAGGAACACCTGAGGTTGATTCTGGAGCTGCTGAAACGAGAACAATTGTACGCTAAATTTTCAAAGTGTGACTTCTGGATACGAGAGGTCCATTTCTTGGGTCATGTGGTCAATGAGAATGGGATACATGTTGACCCGGCAAAAATAGAAGCCATCAAGAACTTGGCTACGCCTAAGACTCCGACTGAGGTACGACAGTTTCTTGGGTTGGCTGGCTATTATCGACGGTTCATTGAAGGGTTTTCAAAGATTGCTCAACCACTCACCGCATTAACTCATAAAGGCACTACGTACAATTGGGGTGACAAACAAGAATCCGCATTTCAGGTTCTGAAGCAGAAACTTTGTACGGCACCGATTCTATCCCTGCCTGAGGGAACAGACGATTTCGTAGTTTACTGTGACGCTTCTATTCAAGGCCTCGGTTGCGTGCTAATGCAACGCAATAAGGTGATTGCTTACGCATCCCGACAATTGAAAGTGCACGAGAAAAACTACACTACACATGACCTAGAGTTGGGAGCAGTCGTGTTTGCACTCAAGATATGGAGACACTACTTGTATGGTACCAAATGCACCATTTACACCGATCACAAGAGTCTCCAGCACATCTTTGAACAGAAAGAGCTGAACATGAGACAACGTCATTGGGTCGAGTTGTTGAACGACTACGATTGTGCGATCAAGTATCATCCGGGCAAGGCTAATGTAGTAGCAGATGCCTTGAGTCGAAAGGAGACACCTAAGCCAAGACGAGTTCGAGCATTACAACTCACCATTCACACCGGATTACCCGATCAAATACGTAATGCTCAACTTAAGGCACTAAAAGACGAGAACCTGAAGGCTGAATCGCTACGAGGCATGGAGAAGCAACTGGAAACCAAATCTGACGAAATCCGCACATTTTCTGGCGATCCGGGAGACTGACCGCATGGAAAAGTTGACTCGTATCTACCTAAGGGAAATAGTCTCCCGGCACGGGGTGCCAATTTCCATCATCTCTGATCGTGATGCTCGATTTACCTCACACTTCTGGCAATCTTTACAACGAGCATTGGGGATGCGATTGGATATGAGCACCGCGTATCACCCCCAAACTGATGGCCAAAGTGAGCGTACGATCCAGACTTTAGAAGACATGTTACGTGCCTGCGTCATAGATTTCGGCAGCTGTTGGGAAACTCACTTACCACTAGTTGAGTTTTCTTACAACAATAGCTACCACACATCGATCAAAGCTGCTCCATTCGATGCTTTGTATGGAAGAAAGTGTTGATCACCAGTTTGCTGGGCTGATATTGGTGATAGTCAACTAACGGGTCCCGAACTAATCCACGAAACAACTGAGAAGATTGTACAGATACGAAATCGTATGGCTGCAGCGCGAGATAGACAGAAAAGTTATGCTGATAAGAGACGGAAACCTCTAGAGTTTCAAATTGGTGACAAGGTCCTATTGAAAGTCTCACCGTGGAAAGGTATAGTTCGGTTTGGCAAGCGAGAAAAGCTAAATCCGAGGTATGTTGGACCATTTAAGATATTGGAAAGGATAGGTCCAGTGGCCTATCGGCTAGCCTTACCTGATTCACTGAGTGGAGTCCATGATGTGTTTCACGTTTCAAATCTGAAGAAGTGTTTGTCTGATGAAACACTAATTGTACCACTAGAAGATGTTCAAGTGGATGAACAATTATGCTTTATCGAAGAACCAGTCGAGGTGATGGATCGTGAGGTGAAAACACTTAAGCAAAGCAAGATACCCATAGTCAAAGTTCGTTGGAACTCGCGACGTGGACTGAAATTCACGTGGGAACGTGAAGATCAAATAAGGCTGAAGTACCCTCAACTGTTCGAGACGATGCCTGCAGACGAAGGTATTGATTTAATTTCGGGACGAAATTTCTTTCAACATGGGGATGATGTGACAACTCATCCAAAAACTCACTCGATTTTGATTTCTATGTGCCAATGCAGTAGACCAGTGATGGAACACTCTCACCGTGTGATGGAACACTCTTACCATGTAACGCAATTTTCGGGACGAAAATTCTTTCAACATGGGGATAATGTGACATACGGTGATTTTCCGTTACCAAACTCCGTTAGTTCCGTTAAGTTTTACATACACGCGTCGTAAGCACACACTAGTTGTCGTTTGACGTTGGTGACCTAAATAATAATTAATAATGTTAATTTAATAATAATCTACTTGATTAGATGATTATTGTGTTATGCTTATGTGTTTACGCGATTTAAAGACTATTCGGGAATTTTATCGCGTAACGCAGAAACGCGCGTGTTATTTCGTATGTCTTGTGTTTTTACAAAATAAAATATCTAAGGGTTACCATTAGTTTATATGTTAATATTATTAAGTTAAAAACACATTACAAATAGTTAAATACTTAATTTTTATAAAAATAATAAAATGCAAGTTTAGAGGGGTATAAATGTAAATTGGTAAAATAAAACACCTCAAACCCCACCCTTTCCCCCATTCCATCGACCTGCAGCTCTCTTCTCCCCTTCCCTGCATTTTTCAGCCCACAACACTCAAATCTTCATGGTTTTGATCGATTCCAAGCACTAGAACGCGATTTGGACCTTCCTTGACAAGTATACACGTGAATTGAAGGTTAGTTTTGATGTTTTTGTGGGTTTCTTGACTTGGCCGAACCCTGCTGCGAAGTTAGTGTCCAATAAGCTGAAATCTTGATGTTTTGATGTTGTTCACATGTTAGTTAGGTTGTATGTATGTTGTTTAAAGTTGATTATGCAAGAAAACAACACTTTTGATTGATTGATTATGAAACTTGATGAACATGAACCCTAATTCGAAAATTTTGGGGCTTTTATGGAATCGATTGTTGTTTGATGTTGTTAGGATGTTAATTAGTTAGTATGAATGCTAGGAAACATGAAACATGCGTATGTATATGCTTTCATGTGAAATGTGTACACGTTCTGATTTCTGGCAGATTGCATACCCTGTTTTCATCATGTCATAACCAAATGAAGACGAATCTAAAAACTGATTTTCTTGAGTCTAACATGTTCCTCATGGAGTCTAGTTTTCAAAACCTCCAACCTTGTCCAATTTGGATGTGTAAAACGTGAGTTATGATCATTTTAGTGAAGGGTGGTCAGAAACAAACTTTCTGACAGATTCTGAGTCTCATTTTGTATGTGCCACAAATAGGTCATAACAGGTCCAAATGATTTGTTTCTAGTGCCCAAATTGTTTGTTACTGAGTCTAGTTTCCATAAAGTGTAACCACACTCCAATTGGAGGTGGTTAAATTGGTGTTTTACCTGTTTTGGCTAGAAGGGTCAATTCTGTCCTCTTGGACAGAATGTATGTGTTGAATTGTTTGATATGCCATTTTCATTTCATAAAACCTGAGACCAAAACCTATGGTCAAACATTTGTCCTTGGAATCCTCTGAACTCCAGAAAAAGAATTAACCCAATAGCTATTTTCAAATGGGAGTTATGCATAATTTGGCAAGCTAACTCCAGCAGCCCTCCGGTTGAGAGCTGCTGTAACATTTTGAGTTTTTCTAGTAAATCCAGGCCTTTAAAACCTAAAAAAACTTTTCACATACTTAATTGACTCATAGGAGAGCCTACTGGAGTTTGGACTTGGCCTAAATCCTTGGTTGGTTATGTTTTTGACCATATCATCCGAACACCTAGAATCTGCCCGAAAACGCAGATTCTGGAAAACGAATACCTACAACCTGTAACATATTTACTTGGCTTTTGCGTGTAATGTTAGTACTACTAGAACTTATTTTGATGGTATAAGTTGTGAATTGGACATGTTGAATGTGTTGTGATTAGTATGGATGATTATTTGGTAGATTATCTGTTTTGACCCGTATATGCTAATTCATGGTTATAGGTCATATAAGTAGGTTATGCATGATCTAACCTGTTATATGATACACTAGTTGTGTTAGGAACACACTGAGTATGCTAGATACTAAGAACTTACATGACTTGTATGATATATGCTCATGTCTGTTTAAATGGTTTACAACACATAATGTCACCAACGGGTCAAACAGGTCAACTGGGTCAAACATGTCTATTCCTCTAAAACCTTGAGTCCTTGGTTATGGTGCACTTAGGGTTTCTCATATTCACTGTTTACATAAACTCATGTACTTGCGTGATCTAGGTAACCTTTGAAGATTGACTGTTCACTTTCTTTCAAGTAAACTCTAGTACACAATACGCGTATCAGGTGAGTTTCACGGCCCCTATTTTACTCTCTTTCCTTTTGGGGGAGAAAACATGCAAAACAGATTTACTTAAATGGTTGTAGTATTATTGATATCGCTTGTTACATTAGTGCAAACACACAACATGTCCTGACACACTCGAACCGTTAGTAATGGGATTAGCGAGGTAATTGTGAGTAGTACTACTGGGTCTGACAAACCCCGCCCGGGCTAGTCGCGCTAGCTTGATTGGAGGTCAAACGGGTGCTTGATTGACCTAACATTTGTCACGGTCTTGCGAGACGTGACGGGGATACAACAAACACATATAGGACGTAAACAGTCAGCTTCGGTTCGAAACGCTAAGTAACAAGAACATAGGCTAGCTACCTAACGATATGCTTTATATACTAAACCATTGAAACGCAAACTACTGAACGCTTACGAACACATTTATTGTTGAATAAACCTGTGAACTCACCAACTTTATGTTGACACATTTAGCATGTTTTCTCAGGCAACAGGAACGCTTAAGTTCGTGATGCACGATTAAGGAACGCACTCAGGACATGCATTCATCAGATTTATTCACTTTGCATTAAACGTTGTTTTGACATAGCATTTTTAGACTTTCAGTATTGTTTACATTTAGTACTTTCGCTTCCGCACTGTTATTCGTTTTATTTATGCAACTCTGATTCAAGTCAAACGTTTATTTTTAAACTCATATAGTGTCGTTTGATATGACCGTGTCTGAGATCCTGGTATGTCACACGCCTAACGGTAAAACCCGTTTGTGGAAATTGAGGGTGTGACATATGGAGCAGCCACCAAGGCTAACTCCCACTGTGTGTGAACCCCCATGAGTTAGCCCAAATCGCACGCTATTTCATACACAGTTGTTCTAACAACTCACATGGAGTTGTGAACCTCTTTCCATTTTGCTTGCAAGGCTTTCATTCGTTCATTATGTTCCACTTCTCATTATCTAATTCTTTCGCTTCGTTAAGATAATACTTTACGTATATTAACATAATTGCACTACGTGAAGCCATGTAAATAATACGTATTAGGGAACAAAACATACATCACACATCATCATACATCATCATGCATCATCACAAATCATCATCTAATCATCACACATCATCATCTAGCACCCTATCTAATCATCACACATCATCCCGGGAACATTCCAAGTCATAACCTAAAATTTCCCTTTTTCCCAAAATTCAGATAATCCTAAGTGTTATAGGCGCATGAGCACTATGTAGGCGCATGAGCACTATGCAGGCGCATGGCCTCTCAAGCGCATGGGAACACTTAGGCGCATGGGGAAACTCTTAGGCGCATGGGCACTATACGGGCGCATGGCCTACACTTAGTCGTTTCGGGTAACATCCTAGGCGCATGGGCACTTAGGCGTTCGGGCACTATTGGGGCGCATGAGCTTTGGGCGTTTGGGCACACTTAGACATTCAGGTAGTTGGGCGCCTGTGTACTATTTCAAGCGCATGAACAACTACTTATAACTAACATCACCATAATTCAACCCCAAATTCAATTCTAACAGGTTCTAAGCTTAGTTCTAACATTCTATGCATTAGGAACACATACATAACATCATCATAACCATAAATCACCCAAGATATACACCCACCCACATACACATTCACACATACATACGGGTATACACACTCATTTTATAAAAACATTTAAACATGCATTCCAGCCCCAAAATCATATAAAATCTGTAAAAAGGGGGTTCAAGAACTCACCTAATGCAACTTTGAGTATGACTTCCTTCAAACCCATTTGCTATGATCTCAAACACCTAGAGACCCACCAAAAACCCACACATAAACGTACAAACACATACATAAGCATAAACCCGAACTGAAATCAGTCAAGAAGACCTTAAAACATCAAATTCTTACCTTGAATTCGACTTCCTTATTCTTCTTCTTCAAAACCTGAAAACTTAGCGTTCTCTCTTTACAATCCGAATGCAAAAAGGTGAAAAGTAACATGGTATGGGCGTCCATGTTGCTTTTGTACAAAGTTATATTATATTTTGTACTTTGCACACTTTTAACCCCTGTACTTGGGTTAAATTTGCATTTCCTCCTTTTATTCTTCTTTTTATAACTTTTAAAATATCTATATTTTGTACTTTGCACACTTTTAACCCCTGTACTTGGGTTAAATTTGCATTTCCTCCTTTTATTCTTCTATTTATAACTTTTAAAATATCCGGGTGTTACATCCTACAACTTTGAATGTAAATCACAAGAAGTTCTTTCATAGTATTCACTTGATTAACTTTACTGATTAGAAAGAAGTAATAACAGAAGAGAAACAAGTGTACAAACAAGATAACCTTCAAACTATACAAATATGAGGAATTTATACTATGAAAGCTAAACTCTAAAATGAATCTTGATGATCTATTCTAGGTTTAGGATCAATGCCTTGGTTTAGCCATTGATCTACACATTATGTCATACCACAAATGTGCACTATTATTGGTTAAAAAATATGTACAAGAAGAACAGTAGTTGCACAGGAATGTTGTCACCACCACTTTTTGGTACTAACAAACTTGTCTAATGTAACAGTGAATCAGCATATACACAAGTACTGAATACACAACAGTGCTTGAGTATTTCAACATATAAGGAGATCAACATAGAACTAGAAATTTAGGTAGCTTCATCCTTCTTGTGATCCACCATTGATAATATTTGTTTTAAGTAAAGAACTAAAAACTGAATAGGTACAAGTACTTGCAGTAGTTGTATGCATAATGTAAGAATATCATTTGTAAAAATAAAATAAGTAATTACTCCTTTTCGGATTACTAATTCGCATGAAAGTATATAGTAATTTTAATAAACATTTTCACACGTATATTGGTTTTTAAAAATGGTTTTGACCACAGAACTAAACCACACACAAGGAAAGTGTACCAACAAATAATAATATAACGAAAGATAAGAACTAAATATCAATCTATGGAGATGATTGATACTAAACTTTTGCAAATATCTGATTAATCAAATAAGAAGTTTAGGTTTTCAACACTAACACATAAAATATGAATACTAAATAAAACAACAACAAATAATTACAAAATATTATTTACATCTAGAATCCACTTAGCTAAAATGATGAGAACAACATAAAATAATGGTGAGATTAAGTATCATAAAAATATAACTAGACCCCGACTAGGGCTGGCAAAAAAAACCCAAATATCTTATTTTGGGTTTGAATGGACTTTTTTTAAATAGATGTGGGTTAGGATGGGTTTAAAAAAATAGATAAGGAGGTCAAGATGGGTTGAAAATATACATAAGAAAAACTAGTATGGGTCAAGATGGGTATTTGTCCTATCTTAAATTTTGAATCTTCCCATCACCATCTCAAAAGCCAAACTCTAAAGCCCCTAAATTGCTACCCAAATCGAACCACCGCACCCACATTGAACGAACCTCGCATCTCAAATCGATCATCGCTTAAGCAAATCGACCACCGCACTCATATCGATCGCACCTTTGCTACCCAAATTGAACACCTAACCCACATCGATCGAACTCCACAACCAAAATCGATAACCACTGATACAAATCGACCACCGTACCCCACGCGATCGAACTTTACAACTCAAATCGATAACCGTTGAAATAAATCGACAACCATACCCATATTGATCGACCTCTGCTTACCCAAATTGACCGATGTTACTGAAGCAGATCGACCACCGCACCTACATCAATCGATATCAATCTCTCTCGATGAATCCGTGGAGCAGATTGACCACCGCATCACTTCTACAACACCATTTCACCACCAAAGTTGCCGTAACCGTTAATTGTCGAATTATTGATGGTAACCAACCCAATCACCATTTATGTCCTGTGATTCTTTCAATGTTAGTTGATTATTGATGAAAGCGTTTGACTTTGGCAATCGTCATTTTTCTCGAGTTCTTCACAAAGTTGCTTGATTAGGTTTTGGTAATTTTAGATTTAATTTATAGAACTTTTTAAAATAACCCATCTTAACCCGAACCCATCCTGACCCGAATCCATCTTTATCCAAACCCATCCTGACCTTTTTTTAAATAACCCATCCTGACCCGAACCCATCCTAACCCAAACCCATCTTGACCTATCAACCAACCCAATCCAACCCGCCCATTTTGCCACCTCTAACCCCGACCACATATATCTAATTAATATGATTCTTTGAAAAATCAAACATATGAATCATACAACAAAGCACACTTGATAATTATATGTTAAGACCAATATAAAGATATTTATCCATCAAGAATCTAATCTCACAACATAAAGAAAACTAATATGAAAAATACAAACTAATCACGTTAGTTACATAATATCAACAAAGTTATAAGCATTCGAATTAAAGTTTTTTAAGCATAATCATGTAAATAAGGTGTTTGTGGCCACAAATCCAAATCTGCAATCTTAACATACTTAAGTAATCATAACATAATTGTTTTTCTGAACTCTTATGAAAGAAAGCATACTTGTGTAATTTTTATAGCATTCAAGATTGCATCTATCAATCCTAATCTCATGCCATAAATCATACAAACAAAGTCATAACATTTACAAACAAATGCTCAAAACTTGGGGTTTTACAAATGTCATGCTCGAAACATCCATCAATCTCGGATGGAATTCAAAATATACAAGTCATAACAATTTCATAACTTCATCAAAACTCATAATATAAATCATAATCATCATAATATCAAGAGTATCATTATAATCTATATAATAAAAGTGTTTAACCCATAGGGCATACAAGAACTACACATACCTGTAAGACCAACAAAATGATATTCAAACCACTAGAAAGCTAGGCAGGATGGTTTTTTTATGTGCTTTGGTGCTTCAATGCTTTTAAAAGCCTCATAAGAACACTAGCAACTGGCTAGAAAAACAAATGAAATATAGCTCCAAAAGACTCAACACCTGAAATTGTTAAAATTATGGTATTTATAGTAACATGAGGCTCGCATGGTCATTTGAGGTGATCTCACGGATGTGTAAGGATATATCAATATTTACTTTTTCTATTGAATTTTTAGTCAAGGGTCCTATTTTCAGCTAAGTCTGGAGTCCAGTCCTGAGGTGTAGTTACTGAGAATGACGGGTCGCACGATCGTGAGGTCTAAGTATGATCATGTGTGGGTTAATGGGTTTTTCATTATCTACTATGCTACCTATTCCTTCGGGTCTTTCACATGTGCATGAATATGGGAGGGGACTGCATGGTTAAGCCCCTTGCTAGACTAGGTTGATTTTCCAATGAAGCTTCATATTTTCTTCATTTTCTTGTTTGCTGGCTACTTTCGCAGAAAATTTATAAAAACAACAATTAAGTATCTAAACCAATGAATTTTCGACTAATTAGCATAAAAATAAAGACTATATGTGGGAAATACATATGTACTTTTTTATACATATTAATTATAATATAGTAAGTATGAAAGTAAAATATTACAATACATGTGGGGTTGGGGACAAGTCCCATTGGTAAGTGATGTGCCCAGCCAAAGGGATGTAGATTGTAGTCATGCATAATTGTGGTGAATATATCCTAGAAAACCTAGGTTTTGTGAGAATATTGCAATACAAGTTAGAATTGGAATAGAAGAAAAAATATACAAGAACAAGATGAAGAAGAAAAAGATTTTTTTGTCTAGAATTCGGTAGTACGAGTCTTGCTTACAAAAAAATTTGAGTTTGCCACAAGAACTCATTTGCTTCTTAAGGTATAGTAGATAAAAGAATATGTACTTGAAATCATGTATTTTTGTATGTTGTTATCTAGAAAAGGAACAATAAGAAGAATAAGAGATTAATGTAGGAAATTAATTTTTACGAATTTATGTGTTTTGGTGTCTTTTTTTAACTATGCCCCACCATAGTTATTTTTGTAATCGAGTCGAAATAACTTCGTGAAGAAATAGAATGAAAATATATATGTCATGAACATCTTTAATGTATTTTTATTCTACTTAACTACTTAGGACTATAACTTTTATGTTTCTGTTTAAGTATACATAAGTGGCAATTGGTCGTCTATTATAGTTGATAAGTGGTAAGTGCACATATCAGTACTAAATGCTTAGTAGATAAGTGGCAATTGAGTTGTAGTAACTCAGGTGATAATATCGTTAACAACTTCACACCAACCTTCAAAAATATAGTGTATGTCATCAAAGAGGCAAATGACATACATCAACCATGCCACTCATGTCGGTGCAAGTTATATGGTCCCCACTTATGAGCACTTTTGTTTCTTACTATTGACACAAATATATTTTGAGGCTCTAAAGTGTATACCACTCATTGTTTGGTCATTGATGAGTTGTATAACATAAATGAAATTAGTATATATGTTTCCACATTCTAATCTGTTTTTCAAACGAATACATTGGCTTATGGTAATTATTATGTTTTTTGTGAATTTGCATGTATTGGAGACAATTAGAGTCAATATGGAGTGGCGGACGAGGCGTAGGATTGAAAGTTGGTGAAACTTCAAGATTGATTGTAGATTTTGTTGTGGTTTAATTTTATGGACCATCTCCTCAAATGTAGAAAACATTTTGGTTAAGATTGACACATTTGTGTTCCTTGTAGATTTTGTTATCCTAGATATGGATAAAGATGAGATGGTTCCATTGATTCTAGGTCATTCGTTCTTTTCTAGTGTGTGGATATTGATTAGATGTCTTAAATGGTAAGCTAACACTTTAAGTTACTAACAACATGATGGCCTTTAACATCAAGAAATCCATGAAGCACCCACAAGACAAAACCTTATACTTCACTAACACATTATGAACTAGATGAGTAATTGTATTTCAAGGATCGTTAAGAAAGATGTTACCAGTACACACATCTTGCTTAGGGAGAACTAGAAACGATTACCTCAGCTATTGAGCATCATCTGATAGACTTGGCTAGTATGCTTCATAGGATGATAATACATTTGAGGCTATTGAGAAGAAGGAGATTATAGAGTAACCACTAGCTGAGACACCACCGTCCTTAAAGCTTAAAGAAATTTCATCTTACCTGGTGTAAATGTTTCTTGACAAGGAGTCTTATTTACCCATCATTGCACCTGAATTGACGGAAAAAGAGAATAGACACTTGATTGATTTGCTGAGGGCATATAAGCAGGATCTTGTGAGGAGGGTGATGGAGATCAAGGGTATTAAACCTTCCTTTTGCACATATAAGATGCTAATGGTTGAATAAGATAAGCTTATTATGCAGACCTAGATATGACTAAACCCAAAAATGAAGGAGGTAGTGGTTATAAACAAAAAGAATAAGGTAATACCCACACAGACTGTCATAGGTCGAAGGGTGTGCGTAAAATATTGTAAGTTGAATGACGCCATCCAAAAGGACCACTGCATACGCCCCTATATTGATCAAATGTTAGAGCATCTATGGATTTAGTACTTATATTGTATCTCGATGTCATCTTAGGTTATTTCCAGACCTTGAAGTCTGAGGATCAGGTATACGACCTTACATGCCAATATGGCACCTTAGCGTATCGCCGCATACGATTTGGGTTAAGTAACACTCCAGCCATATGATAGTGGTGTGTGGACAATATATTCCATGATAGATATTACTTTATGGATGTTTTCCTGGATGAATTTTCTATGTTTGAGATTTCCTTTGATTCATGCTTGAAGAATTTAAATAGGGTGTTAACTTAGTATGAGGTGTGAAAATCAAGAGGACCTGATTTTCACTAAATGAGTGCTTCTGTTTGTTTAACCATATAAATATAAAAGAAACGCGAGTCAAAATAATACATACTAAAACATAACAAAAACATAAAGATGAAAAGTAGATGTATGTTAAGAATAAACTAGTCATCACGAATTAACAAGATGCGAAATTACAGAGACGACTGGTGATAAGTTTTCTTATGAGACCTTGATGTTGTGAAAATGTAGGGCTCTGGTTGGCCCATTCTAGTTAAGGACATACACAATGTCGTGATAGTGGAATATATCTCATTTTGGAATGAGATGCCCGATTACCATCTAGGCATGTGAGATCTTTGATTTATTGGGTATTGATTTCATGAGCCTGTTCCCATCATCCGACAGGAACAAGTACATCCTAGTCAACAGTGATTATGCTTCTAAGTGGGTAAAGGCTAAAGCCTTGCCTACTTATGATGCTAGGGTAGTAGTGAGATTCACGCAACAATTCTTTTCAGGCTTTATGATAGAAGGATTCACTTCTACAATGCAAAGACGAAAAAAATCCTTGTACACCATGGGGCCACACAACAGCTTGCAATAACTTATATGGCAAAAAAACTAATCGGTATGTGTCATCTACTAGTGGAGTTAGAGCATGATGCATACTAGACATTAGGGAAAATGAATTTAGATATGCTTATTACTAGAGAGAATTCATTTCGTTTGTTACATGAGTTAGAAGAGTTGCGAGATCATGCATATGCACACTCAACACGATATAAGGAACGTAAAAAGGAGTTACACGATCGCCACTCGAAGGTGAATAAAGAACTAAAGTGTGACGATTAGGTTATCACACATTTCACACCCCTTGTCGATGGTGGAATCAAGAGGGGCCGATGTAATCGAATATCTTGAATGCATGGGACTAGGAAAAACAAATATATTTTTGTACTCAAGATAAACTATGTAAATAATAATTAGGTTACAAGATTTCAAAGAGTTATGCATATTATCCTAGACTCCCTAAGCAATATAATCTTCATGTGTGCCCTAGTCATGCCATGTATGAAGATGTCTAAAGCTAAATTCTTGAAAACCATGTTTAAAGCAGGCCAACAATAATGTTAGTGAGCTCGTAGGTTTGATTGTCAATAAGCAATCATTGATAAAAGTTCAAGTGTATAGTTCAATGGTTATGAATCATATTAAGCTATGAAAGGTAATATATATTATAAGTAGGATATAACATACCCATGAGCCTTACAGCCAAACCTAGAATGGATTTGCTTGCTTCTAGAGGAATATTCATACATTATAATTGATTGTGGTTTTACACATTCCTATTAGTCAAGAGGATGAGAGGTGTTAACCCGATAGTACTACTTATGTAATCCCTTAGCTCTAACCCAAAGTTAAATGGTTGTATGAATAAACAAGGTCTTTAGTGATCTGGTCCAAACCATCTTTTATACATTCCATTTGTCTAGTGTGTAAACATAGACCATAGCGGCAAACATTTCATAAATGGAATCATGTTTCTCTCCCCAATACAATTTAAAATAGTACGAGAAATATGAGAAACTCACTATAATGGCGGTATTTATATGGTAATCGGAGTAAGAGATGATCAAACTTAAGTGTACCCTACAGTATTGAAGGATGATATTATAGTTTAAGTATCCTAGTTTATGTTTTAGACTAAGCATTCAACTTGTTTGATGAGCAGTTACTTGAAAATCATTTCTGCAATTTGGTTAAATGTATCTACGATGAGTTAAGGTTTATTAAATTTATGAATCATTGATGATTTATGTCTAAAAACGTTATGATGCATGCATGCAAGAACATGATCATATATTATATTATCCAATGTCTCTAGTTCATATAAATTATAATGATAAAATGCTTTATAAGTAGTCCCAAAATAGAAATTTTATCAACCTTTTAGTCCACTAAGAGCTATTTAATTATGAGGTTTTAACCACCACCTAAAATAGATCTTAACTTGATATAAATGTAAATGTTTAAATTTTAAAGTATCAAGGTTTCAAAATAATTAAGTGAAACTATTTTCTAGATTGTTAAACATGTGTCTATTGGTTGACGATCAAAACGTTAATTTGATGAAGTGTGGTTGTATAAGTTTTAAACCTAACACATAATACTAACGTTCAATAACAGAATCAAGATCAAAACTAACCGGGTTATGCCTTTTGGGCATCCAAAACTTCTTATAAATTTTGAGACTACTAGGGTTGATAGACATTTCTTTGGACTTGGATTTAGATAAAAAATCATCCAATGTGATTATGTTTTGATCAAGTTATAACATTCCAAAATTGGGTTAAAGTTTTTGTCATAATTTGCTTTTAAGGAAACAACTTCCAGACTATGTTAATAGTAAGAGACTTGGGTTTACACAACTTATGTATCACTCATATGTTGGCATTTAATAAAAACATACTTAAATAATTTATTTACCTGAGAATAGTGTCTTGGCGATCAGCGATTGTTGTTTTATAAGCTTAAGTAACATGATGTAATATTTGACCCGATTGTATTGTTAAACCAAACCCATTTCGATTATACATGGAATGAAAGACATTATTTAGTCATCTCGTTTGATTATTATGTTTAACACTTTAAATATATCATATATTCAATTTATGATAATTTTATAATTTATATAACATTTTTTATAACTTTATAAGTTTTTATCACTGTTTATGAGATTTAAAGTATTTAATTTAAAGAAATAGCTAAATTACAAAGTTTAAGTATGTCATTTATCCAGTTAAACCACCCTAAAGCCTTAAACGTTGATTTTTTAACTCAACTATTAATCAAATCAATCGAATTAATTGACATACAATTGTCCTCTGATCATTGCGAACATAACCAACGACTTAATTGAACTTGTAACTGCGTAATCATCATCAAATCAAACTCAAAACACTCGAATTCGAAACCTTAACTCGTTTGATCGAAACAGAACAAATTGGAGCTATATAAATAGAGCTAAACACCCCTGTTGGATCCTTTAATCTCTCTAAAACATCAATTTCTCTTTAAAACACACATTCCATCAAAGTTCATCTTCTGAACATTTTAAATTCAATTGATTGAGGGTTTTTTTTTTTTTTTAATTATCATCACCATAGGAAGCTTCTGACATGATCAATTGGGTTAATATCATCATCGTGAACTTATTTCAACCTCTGTCGCGGATATCTTTTTCTTATTTTCATCAATTCATCAGTGAATTGGGTAATTGGATACATACACATACTTTTTCAATTTTATTTTTAATCAAAGGCTTATGATTAATTTGATTAACAAACATGTTTTGATCCTTAATATGATCAATATAAGAGTTAAGGTTTATACAGATTTAGGTTCTTCTTTATTAATGTGTTTATATATGTTATTTAGAGTTAAAACAAATTTGAAGTTTTGGTCCATGAATACATTACACATATGAGAAGGGGACCCGGGTTTGACCCCGGGCAATCCCATTTTAATTTTAATTAATTTTTAAACTATTTTAAAATCCAGAAAAATACGATTAATATAATAATATATAAAGTATTTTTTAATTAATACTATTCCAGAAATAATTAATTAATTTTTGGAAATTTCAAAAATCTTAATTTCACATTACTTTTATTAAAGTTGTAAATATTATAAAAATCAACTATAAATAAAATTATAAATGTTAATATTTCTAAAATTTTTATAAGACAAAAGATATTATTTCAAATTGTTTTAAATCAACATCTATTACAAATCTGATGTATATAATTAATTAATTATTACATTAATTATCTTTTACATTTTAATATTTGTATCCTAGTTATTACACCATCATGAATATGACATTTTAATTGTATTATTATCTATTCCTATTAATCTCTTATGTCGGTGGTGTTTTTTATTTTTTTATTCTATCTAAATTGTTGTTATGTAGATTACTTTCCAACATTGTACTATAGGCTGCTTCTTAGTTTGGTGGTTTGTTTCTTTATCTTGTAAACAAGTGTCTTGGGTTCGAACCATGGGTGGAACAAAAAGTTTTTTTTTTTTCTTTTTTCTTTTCTTTTTTCATATTTTCTTTCATTTTTGTCAAATACAATTCTTTACAAATATAAAACATTATTTGACCCAATTCTTTACAAATATAAAACATAATTTGACCCTTACGTTTTCATTTCTCTTACGCTTAGATATAAAATGACCAAATTCTTTACAAATATAAAACATAATTTTACCCTTATGTTTTCATTTCTCTTACGCTTAGAGATAAAATGACCCAATTCTTTACAAATATAAAACATAATTTTACCCTTAAATTTTCATTTCTCTTACGCTTAGAGATAAATTAGTTTGAAACGAGTAGAAACGACTGTAAGACTATGTTTCGACATAATTTTTTTTGCGAACAAATCAGGTCAATTATAATATGTTTTCATTCAATTGTATAAATTCAAGTCACTCTACGTAATGAAATAAATTTAGTTTGAAAACGACCTGGATCGATTGTAGTCTATAATTTATCACGCCGCGTACGCATGTAAGATGCCGCGGATGCCGCGGCAACGCGTGGCGGCTAAAAAATCTAGTTCAAATAAAACTTAACTTATTATAAATCATTAATTAAAATTCAAATCATATAATTTAATGAATGTATTTTATTTTATGAAGTTATACAACAAAATCAATTACATTATTTTAAACCAATTGTTAAACCCCACATTTCAAATTAAAACCTAGTTTCCAAAATCAATATCTAAACTTCAAACATTTTATTATTTTAACATAAGACACTGTTTCTTATGTTAATCTGTGAGGAAATCTTTATGTCTATTCTAGCATTTTATTATTCAAATCACCTGGAATTATTATGTGAGTATTTATGGTCTTTAATTTCTTGTGTTTTATAATTTGGCGAAAATAATGTGAATCATATTCAATCAATTATTAGTTATTATTTATTTCATTCAAAATTCAAGTCAAAATTATGCTATGTTATTATTTTCAGTATGTGTTCATAGTTAAATAAACATTGATTCTAGCTTAATCCTTAACTTATACAAACCATGGAAACAATAATAGATCTATTGTCTTGACAAACTCACTTCATTTGATTATTCGAGAGTGATTGAAACCAGATTCATACATGTGTTTATTCATTAAGACTTTTTCTGTGCATCAAGTCAATTCATTCATTAGGTATAGTTTGTTTTGTATGTTTCACCATTTCCTTATAAGTCCTGAAATTTTATGAAAAATTGAATTATTTCAATCATGTTATTTAATACACCTATGTATGCAAAACCTGTGTTTACTAACCGGTTAAATCTTAGCTGACTACGTTACTTTTCATATGATTTCAGGAAATACTACTTAGTTGAATTTCAAGTTGCTTGTACATCTAGAATTTGGACCTAGATAATAAAGAGACTACTATTATGTGTTGTTTGAATTATGTGTGCTTGTTAAACGATAGTTGGAATGTTTGATTTAATGAAATTTGCATTTAATTTATTTCAATGTTTTAAATATCATGTGTTATGAACAATCGATTCGCCTTTGTCCGCCCCGATGATTCTGACATCAGTCAAGGTGTGCAGGACCGGTCCAAGAGTTTTTAAAGGTGAAGCTAGGCCTTGGGGCCTCCACTTGAACAGGGCCCCTTGATGGCCGGATGGTTCATGGTCGATGAAAACCACAATCACCATCGGGAAATCGAACGACCGTTGAATCTCATCTTCGAAAATGAAAGGCCGCATCTATTTTTTCTTATGTTCTTTACTAGTTTGCTCAAGTGCTTGAGCTTCGATTTCACAAGAGAAGCCTTCTGCCTCACTTCGATTATGATCGAACTTGCCTAACTATTGTGCTACATGGCTTGGTACTTTCATTACTTTTGGTCGATTTTACAATAGAACTATTAAGCTCTTCATGGTTTGGTTGATTTTGTTTGATTCTTTCTTCCTGATGGCGACTAGCTAGCCTAAAAGTAATTTAAGTTCAATCTCTCTAGTTTTTCTTCCATTTTCTTAGTGGGTTAGACTAGTATTACTGCAATACTTATTGATTTGTCAAACTGATATTACTCTTTTATGATAACTATTAAATTTTGTTGTATTGTTCTTCCTGATTTGATCGATTTCATCATACCTGTTACAACTTACAAGTAATCAAATTGCTTCTTACTATTACTGATCTGATACTAATTTCAGTACTCTGATATGTTACTATTTTGTAGTATTCGTGGTGATTTGATTTTTTTATTGTCTTGATTTGTCTTTGAAGTTGTTATATTTATAGTTGTTTCTGATTTGAAGTTACAATTGTTCCTTAATAACTTATAGTTCTTACTTACATACATGTGAATCTTTTTTAAATTTTAATCTCTAGATTATGTTAGTTGTTTATACTAAATCAATTATTGAATGTTCTTAGATCAATTCTTGGATCATATTTATTTACTTTTGATCATTGTTGCAGAGCTAATCAAAGGTTACATGGACATTGTTTCTAACACAGAAGAATATTTAAGCTATGAAAGATACTGTTGGCACAATGTCAAGTTGCAGGTATGAAATTTTTTATCTTTTATCTACTGGTTTTAGGTACCTTGTTGAAGAATAACTACTTTGGGCATTGATTTTCATCATTATTTTTTGTTAATTATTCTCTATATGCATCAAACATGAAACTGGTACAAAGACAACAACTTTATGCTATTGTTTAGAACATATCTAGATGTTTTTATACACATAAAAAAGCATAATGAACAAAAAAGTTGAATTTCACTAACTATAATCCTTTTAGTTTATTTATGTCGTTCAACGACCGGAAAAAATACACGGTTTATAACAATGAAAGACAAAAGAAAGGCCCCAAATTTATATTTCGCTTAGGGCCTCCAAAGAGGTTAAGCCGGCCCTGAAGGTGTGACACATGAAAATAAAATTTTGCATACTGCCAACCATATCATAACGGGCCACCATTTCCCCAGTCAATGACATCATAAATTGCATATCAGGAAGGGTTTAGCGTACTGCCATGGGTAACCTTAGCAGCCTACAATGCCCTCATCGAAACAAATTTCCATTATTTATGGATTTTGACGACTTCAAACAGAGATTTGGTCGTTCATTCTAAAGACCATAATCTAAAATGGCTCAAGGCAAGGAATCAAGCACTTGGAAGTTTGGAATCAATTATCGGAATCTTTGGAATTACAAATCAAATTACAAGAGCTTTCGATTTGACTTTGTTTACGTTTCTTGACCTGTTTTCAATTTTAAAACTTGTATTCATCATGTTTGGTACTAGAATTGTATGTTTACTGTTTTCAATCATCATGAGTAGCTAATTTGTTTTAAACTATTTAGATATGGTTTGAATGTCGTCAGTTTGACTATTTTTTGGTTTATTGACTCAATGATTATATGTTGTTGAGAAATTCAGTGATTCATCATCTTAGATGTTGTTTGATACTTATTTATGGTTGATGCTTGATTCTTATGCTTGGTTATTCAATGGATTTTGTATTAGTTGGATAGGTCAGCATTAAAGTTGCTTATTTTATGTTTACGATGATTATATGACTAAGTTAGGAATAAGTAGTCATTGGATTTGGGTTGTAACTTTAATTAAAATATGTTTTTGAATCAACTTAAGCCCTAGAGGTGAAAAAGTGTAAATTTTACAAAGGTTTCTTGTTTAATTAGGTTAGGATTGCACGGGAGTAAATTTTGTCTAATTAACTTTAATCCATGTGTTTTGTATTTTTGATCATGTTAAGTAAAACTACCCCACATCTTTGAATTCATCAATTGATTTTGGGTGTTGTGTCATTTAGATCAAAGATAAAATGGCTTTTGAATACATTAATATTTTAAAATTGATAAGACCAGGAGGTAATCTAGTCTAATTACAAGCAATGAGCTTCACCCATTTAATAGGAATTTATGAAGTGGGTTAGTGACTCCAAGAGAAGATTTAACATGTGTAGTTGTTCCAAAGCAGTTGTAATCTAAATTTTAGTTACCCATAAGTCATTAAATTCGATGATAGTTTAAAAAGACTAGTATTTGCTAACCTAAGTAGTTGTTTTTCCATAATTGATTTTATTGAGTATTTCTAGTAGTTTGGTTTAAAAGTTGTCTTTTTAGTAATTTAATTTATTTTCTAAAACTTTTAAGTAATAAAAACCCCTCTCAGAATTAGGTTAAAACTTGAAAATAGTTTATTATTTGGAGCCGCAGATAGTGTTTTTGGGTATAATATCCTAACTTGGCTTAAACTACACTATATCATAAGCGGTACACTTGTTGTTTGTGTGATGTTTGGTTTAGTAATTCCCTTTACAAAATTAAATTGTGTAAATTGTTTTTATAACTAATATATACTTTTCACAAATCAAGTTTTTGATGTCATTGCTGGGGACAACTTTTTTGGCGAATTTAAGAATGACCAGAGTCGACGATTTGACCACTTTTTAATTATTTATTTGTTTATTTTCTCGTTTTAAGATTAGGGTCCCTATGTGCTATTTATTGCATTTTAGGATAAATAAACTTTGTCTTAGACTTTAGGTAAGATTTTATCTTTTTATTATAATAGCATATGATACCCGCTCAACCAGACAAATTGCATTTACCCCATACCCTGAGCCCAAGCGAGAGTTTCATCATCAGCTGCGGACCTTAATCATGACATCATGGATGAGCTATTGATAGATTCTAAAATAGAACAGATGGCTGAGCAACCACCGAAAACTACTATTGCTGACTATGGCAAGCCGACTTTTGCTAGTGCATGATCTAGTGTCGCTCGCCCTAGAGTTGAAGTGAATAACTGGCAGATTCCATGTCAATCATCACTATGATTATAAACACTGTCCAGTTTCACGGTTTACCTAACGAAGACCCTAATGTGCACATTTCAATGTTCGCTGATTATATAGTTGTTTCTTTATTTTTTTAAAAACTTTGTATTACATCTTCAACTAAATCTTCTTGAAAGAAGTCTTTTTAAATGCAACAAATGCAAGTTTCGTTTATGTATCCCTCACCCATTAGATCACGTAATTCCGTCTTCACATGCTAGTAATACATAAACAAATATAATTATATCAAATGTAATTGACAATCAAACAATCGCTAAATTCATGTTTCACCTAAACCCTTAAAACTAATTATTCATAAAAGTAATAATCAAGCTACCAACCATTGAGTTGAAAAAATCATTAATCATAGAGAAATTTGAAGTCCAAGTCAACTCAACCTGTTGATCTGTTAGGACCGGTTTCGTATGGAGTACTAACGGATTCTACGTGATACCGAATCAAATAGTGCGGAATCCTATTTGATTGGCGATCCAATCAGTGAGAACGAATATCCTGATCAATCCAACGATGAAACAAACGTTAAGAACGAATGAGAATTGATTAGAAACGAACTACGAACTTGGATTGACGACTTGGTACGCTCTGGACGGCTAGGGTACGTAGGTATTCGAAGTGTTATGTTTTTCCACGAATTACGTGGTATTTATAGGTTTCCTGTCTTCATTCGTACGACTGAACCATTAGCATGGTTCAGTCGTGCGACTAAATCAAGCGATTGACTCATACGCACGACTGAAGGTTCAGTCGTGCGACTGACTCAATCTTATGTCTCAGTCATACGACTGATCCAGTCTTCTGGTTCAGTCGAGCGACTGGTCCATAAGCATGATATATTCATGCGTATGGTCCATTAGCATGGTCCATTAGCATGAACTATCACATGGATAAGTTAAACATACTTCTAAGTTCTTATTGACTTAGAACCATGTAGAACAACATCAAACCTATATAGTTAGTTCATACACGTGTAACATATTCAATATAATGATATCATGACATACTCAAACATAAATAAACATCACAATGCACTTCATATATCATTCATTCAATTCATTACATCGATTACATATATGTAAGACATGAAAGACTTTTACATTTCAGATAATAAACTAGGTACATCAATATGTATCAACAAACTCCCCTTTGGATCTAGTTTACTCTATTGTCTAACATTCGGCTCATGTTCTTGAAACTTCTTGTACTTCTCTTCTTTAGTGACTCCAACGTGTATCTCAAACGCAAAGCAGAGTCATATAACATGTTGGAATTGGAGAGCTTGTACAATGTCTTGTGTGTCATAGAATAATGGCCACTTGTATAGAGTGTAGACATCGTCTTTGGACAAGTTGGTCAGCCACATAGGATCAAACACCGGATAGTCTCAATCTAAGCATTTTTGTGCAAAACTATGACCGCTTCACCCGATCACCAGTCGTAATACCACCATTTGATGTGTGGAGTGAAGTCCTGAGGCATCTCCCGTAATGGGATCTTTGACATTGTGCGTGGAGGACTCCACTTCAGCACTACCTTAGGCTTTCCAGTATGTGGATCAACTTCGGTCATATTTATGAACTGTTTAGGCTGTTGAGGCCTGAAGTTGACCCACCTGGTGTGGTATTCTCTCTTTAATTCCATCTCAAACCACCCCGACATCTTTCTGGGGTTGGCGTACAAAAGGTCTAAACAGGCAAGCCTGTTTAACTCAAAACCGGGGAGAGTCTTCAGATCATGCGGGCATCTGAAGTACTCTATTCCCTTCTCTCTTTTCACCATGTGGACATCCAAGTCTTCAAAATAAGCCCAACTAATGATCTTGCCAGACACCTTCTGATGCTTCTTAACTCTGTAGAGTTTGGTATAGGCGTTGGACTTTGGCGGTTGTCGCTGGGCTTTCATTTCTTCTAGGCACACAACCCACTTAGCCTTCTTGATATCAAAATCAGTGTCTGAGGCTTGGGTTTTCCCTTCTTCTTTCTCCTTCTCTTTCTCTTTAGCATCAAGAGCTCCAAACGTATCACTGCCAAATGTTTCACCCAAATCAGGGATAACATTTCCCTGTTGGTCAGTGTACTGTAGATACTCTTGTGCAGTGATATCCTCGATATCAATCTCATCGACGCCCTACAGCTCTTCATCACTCATGACATCAACCTCGGGAGCATCCTTGACTAGCTCATCCGGGTTGAGTCTACTAAACATATCTGCCAGCTGCTCGTCTGTGAGATCATGAATGATCTCTCCCTCCTCGGGTGTGTAGCTCATAGATCGTCGCACAATCCCTTGTAAATCAAGAATCATGGTTAGCTGAGTCTTGATTTGCAGTAGGGGTACTACGTCATGCTCATCAGTCTGTTGAGATTCATCTATTTGTTTAAACATTCAAAACCACACAAACACATCAGTAATCAATTCATTTATATTAATAAACATTGATAAACATTAATTACATAATTGTAATACATAATTCAAGTACAAAAGATAATCAAAAGCTAAGACAACTAATCATTACTCTTGTCTTTGTCACTTGGCTCTTCAGCTTAAGGAGCTGAGGTGGACGGTCTTGATTCTTGACGTTGTTTTGTCCTTCGTTCCTAAGTTGATGGATCTGAGGCTGATGCGGATGCATCACCTTCGGGCTCATCCTCATCTCCTCTCTCTTTGTCTTTACCACTGCTCTTTCCTTCAACATCATCATCATAATCATCAGACTCATCATCATCAGATGGCTCATCATCATCATCATCATCACCATCACCTTTGATCTTGAGAGGCTCGCCCTTTGTTCCCTTTAGCCTTAGGCGTAGCTTCTTGTTTTTCTTCTCAACATCCTCAATTCGCTTCACCGATGCCATCAGAAGATCGTTCTGTATGGTTAGGGCATGGTGAGCTCTGGATAGATCTCTCTTAAGGGCAGCTTCCTTCTCTGTCAGATGTGTGATTTGTTGACTCTGAGCTGTTGTCTTCTCGGTCAGCAGGGCGATCAGCTTGCCCTGTTCAGCGTTGCCATCCATCAACTGATTCATCTGGTTCGGTCGAATATCATCAATTGCGAGCAGTTTGAGAACAAGACGGTTGAGGCTGGCAAGCTGTTCCTCTAACCCAACGTTGGGCAGAGAGGATCCCGGTGATGGTACTGATGAGGTGGAAGGTCCGGCCTGTGATATGGTGGGTGGAGTGGTGGATGTAGTATATGTGGGATTGGTGGTGATTGGGTTTGTGGTGGAATTGATGAGGTGAGTGGAATGGTGGTAGCTGTAGTGGTGGTGGTAGTTATGATGGGAGTGGTGGATGTAGTGGCTGTGGTGGTGGTAGGTGTGGTAGGGATGGTGGAGGTAGTGGCTGTGGTGGTAGGAGAGGTCATGAGCACTATAAGTCTTCTTTTGGCCTTCTTACCATGTGGCTATGCCATCCTCTTCAATCGTGAGCCCTTGGAGCTCTGGGCTCCCCCTGGGCTTGGCTGGGGAGGTGTGTAGGTAGGATCAGCAGTGTCAGTACCCTCAACCCCAGCTCGGCATCCTCCAACCGCCTCCATACCCCGTTCGGTAGCCACCACACAACTACTGACTGTCCTCGTGAGAGGCTCTTCGTCGGACTTGTTGTCCTCATCGTCTGGTAGGAAGTCCCGATGGATGGCTGCCTGCTCCAATCCATCGGGAGCGAAGGAACTACTGTGTGGGGGTGGTGAAGAGATAGTGGAAGTCTTAGTGGCCCTTGGCTGACCTCGGCCTGTGTCTCCACCACCCTGACCATCATCATGGTCATCATCGTCATCCTCCTCATCAACAGGAGCCATGATTGGCTCAACATCTGAATCACTGTCATCATGACGCCACTTTTTACAAGCTGGCACCACGTAGTCCTCCCTGGCCAGGTGGCGGAACAACCTCCTAACCGGGGGCTTCACCTGCTTCCCCCGGTAGACCTTCATCCTTCCCAAGGTGGTGTCGTCCATAACTTCCAACGACACTGCATCGTCCTTCTCCTTGGGAAGATGAGGAAGCTTCTTGTCGATCATCATCTGAATAAACCTTGGGTACATACAGAATCCCTCTTTCCCTTTGGCTTCTATGTTCTCGATCAGATAAGTAAAGAACATCCGTGAGAAGCTGAATGGATGGTTCAGAACCAAAGCCACATACGCGTTCTGGATCTGATTCGACAGCTCATCGAATCCTTCTCTCCTTGAGGCTATGCACTTCAGGATCACATGTGCCAAATATTTGAATTGTGGGCACATGTTACTCTTGTTCAGCACGCCGGTGTTGATATCACAGGCGTACTTGATCCTGAGGAAGCATCCACCGTTATAGGATGCAGCTTGGTTGGGTGTGCACCATCGTCACCCAAGACCAAGACTCGCCGGATATCCTCTTCACTGATCTGGATATCTTCCCCAAAGATAGAACTCCTAATGCAGTAGGGCTCTGTAGATCTGTCAACAATGGCGTTCTCCCAAAACGCCTGCTGGATCGACCTGTATGGTATACATGGAGTAGATATGGCCTTGAAGATCCTCGAACGTCGTAGAAAGGCTATGATCCTGGTAAACTCAGAGGCGTTCCGAGATATGGGGTCCAGATGAGCACATATATTGTGCTTCATGCGCATCGTCCATCTATCTGCCATATTGCTTCAATACAAGGGACAAACATATTAGTTCCGTTCATAATAGATAAACAATTTGACTTAGAACAGATTTTGACCAATCTGGTTCAATCGTGCGATTGAACCATATGACTGGGTTCAGTCGTACGATTGAGCCTGCGACTGAGTTCAGTCGGGTGCAAAGCCATGCGGTTGAGTCAGTCGTGCGACTGAATCACCGATTGGTTCAATCGTGCGATTGAAGCATGTGACTGACTCAATCGTGCGACTGAAGTTCATCCGTCTGTCCATTCGCATAAACCGTTGTGCTACACCATAAACTTGAATCTTGTCACCAAGTGAAATTAGACGTCGTTTTCGGGTTGACATGGTTCGCAGGGACCCAATATAGCATTTAAGGTCCTTTAAATCAACAATTTTGATCATTTAAGTGGTCTATTTTAGGGTTTATGTCTTGGTTATTTGTTTTAACAATTTAGGTCATGTTTGATTCGTGTTAACCAGTTGTTTGTCCTGATATCTTTCACAATTACCTGTATAAGAATAAACTATCGGTTAGCACAGGAATCAGAAGGTAATCTCAAAAGTTGGAAATTTTGGCAGAGTAACAGCGCTTAGGCGGTTTTTGGAAAATTTGAAGTCTGATAGAGTTTACGACCGAATGAGCCTCTATTTATACTGTTTCGGGTTTCAGTCGTGCGACTGGACCCAGACGCATTGCTCAATCGTGCGACTGAGGTTCAATCGTGTGACTGAGGTTCAATCGTGCGACTGACTCCATACTCCTTTCTTCAGTCTTGCGACTGGCTCAGTTGCCTCTCTTCAGTTGTGCGACTGGCTCAGTCTTGTGGTCCAATCACATGACTGTCTCATACTCATGGTCAAATCGTACGATTGACTCATTCTCATGATTTAATCGTACAATTGGTTCATACTTATAATCCAATCATGTGATTGATTCATACTCATAAGTTGACTTCATACTTTTCCAAACCTTCAGTTTTAACTTTTGATTGATATAACACTATGAGCACCGCTCATCTCAGACATGATCCTTTTAACGAGAAACCATTTGATCACCTCAGACATGATCCTTTGTTTGGTCACCTCAAACGTGACCCTTTTACCTTTCAAACTTTGATCATCTCAGATATGATCCTTTTAACTTTGCAACATTTTGGTCACCTCAGACGTGACCCTTTTAAAGTATGATTCACAGAGTTCACCTTGTTACATGGTCCGATATAAAAGGTAATAACTGGAACAGAAAAACAACTTGAAACTAAAACAAGACATAATTTTTTTTGTGTTTTTGTTTGAGGTGGGTTGAAAACTATTAAATTATCCTTTAACCGAATTCTCCCCCTGAGCAGAACGGCTTCAATTTGGTTTTTATCATCTCAGGAGAGATTGATATGGAATCATACAGGTGTATCATAATCATTTGGGACTCTTTGATATATGTTTAAATTAATGATTCTTATTACTCTCAGAATCACAAGCACTTAAAGGAAATCATACTAGATCTGTAAGAAGCACACAATGATTGCGACTGTAGAGAGTTGTAACCACAACGATTATCAGTATTATTGTCCACTTAAATCCATACACAGACTTTCAACTCACATTGGTGATTAGATTTTATTATTTCAACAAGCGTTTGTGGATCCCACACTTATATGGTAATCAACATTCCCCAGGATATTTTTAAGCGGTCTACGGGTTTTGAGACAAGAAGAAACTATTCTAAGAGCTTTCAAAGAGATGCTAAGCCTCAGGTCAGTGCCATCGCACAGCAGAGAAGCGCAAACAACAATGAATTCTAGAATATTTAGGTTATGCTTATCCTCAGGTCAGTGCCATCGCACAGCAGAGAGGCACACAACCTATCTTCTTTAAGAGCACCTTTTCTTTTACACATAACGCACCAACAACATTAGTCATTAGTTTGATTGCGTTTATCAATTTTTTTCATGTGCTTTGCTCATTTTTATGGTCGTCCGCACACATTTATGGCGTTTATTTTGCTCGTCACCCCTTATTGGGATTTAGTTGATTGTGTTAACCAGTGATAAGATAGAAACCCACAGCCTATTAAACAGTTTAGTTTAGATTGTTTCACCAACGAAGTCTACTTGTCTATTGTGTTGAATCTACCGACACATCGTACAATGGACTAGCAACCCTAGGTCTACTTTCTCTATGTAACCCCAGTAACAGACTAGTATACTATTATTTTTCCTTTATTTTGTTTAAACATCGTAGACTTGAAATTTTAATTATAGTTTTTTGATCTTTTCAGTCCCTTTTAAGTCACAAACAATTAGTTCCATGTGTATTATCATTTTCCATAGTTTTGGATCAATCTCACAGATTTGATTTGCTTTCAGCTTATCTGCCCGCCTCCTTTTTTTTAAGTAAATAACTACTGAAACTAAACTAATCTCCCCCTAAAATTCTAAAATCGAAAATCTTTTTGTGTTTTTGGATTTTTAGGACAGAAAGAATTAAAATAAAGAAAAAATTAAAATAAACAGAAAGACGGACTATGAACTCGATTTTTCTGGAATCACATCACTTTTCTATTTCACGCCATTTTCCTCTAAGAGATATAAAAACCGAGGTTTATCAAATGCTTTTGTGTAGAGGTCGGCTTGTTGAAAATCCATATTAATTTTAACAACATCGATAAATTGATTTTCAAAACAGTCACGTATAAAGTGATATTTAATACTGATCTGTTTAGTCTTAGGATGCTGGACCAGATTTTTAGTTACAGCAATTGCGGCAGAATTATCAACAAAGATAGGGGTGTTAGAAAATTGCAAACCATAGTCGTGCATTTGCTGTTGAATCAAAATGATTTGTGAGCAGCAACTTGCAGCAGCAACGTATTCAGCTTCACATGTTGACAGAGCAACAGACGTCTGCTTCTTATACTGCCAGGTGACTAACCGTCTTCCAAAGAACTGACAACCCGCTGATGTTGACTTGTAATTCATCTTGCAACCATCATAGTCCGAGTCACTATACGTTGTAAGCTCAAAATCATCATCATGAGGATACCACAACCCGAGTGTTGGAGTACCCTTCAGATAACAAAATATCCTTTTAACCCCGATAAGATGATTTACTTTTGGTTTAGCCTGATATCTGGAACAGAGACACGTGGCATACATGATATCAGGACTAGAAGCTGTGAGGTACATAAGAGATCCCATCATCCCTCGGTACATAGTGGCATCTACCAGATCACCATTTTCGTCGGGTGCCACATCATGGTTTGTGGCGAGTGGAGTTCCAGCAACATTTGTATTCTCCATGTCAAACCGACTAAGAATGTCTCCTACATATTTTGTCTGATGCAAGAAGATTCCTTTAGGTGTCTGATCTACCTGCAATCCAAGAAAGAACTTCATTTCTCCCATGGCACTCATTTCAAACTCAGCTTTCATCACAGATTCGAATTCCTTACATAAAGCTTTGTTTTTTGAACCGAAGATGATGTCATCCATGTAAATATGAACCAGTAATAAATCACCATCTTTCTCCTTGATAAACAGTGTACAGTCAATAACCCCTCTGTGAAAACCGTGTTTAAGCAGATGAGTAGAGTGTTTCTCATACCAGGCTCGAGGGGCTTGATGAAGCCCATACAAAGCCTTGTCCAGTTTGTACACTCTATTCTGATGATAAGGGTCCTCAAATCCCTCAAGTTGACTTACGTATACTGTTTCACGAATCTCACCATGAAGGAAGGCACTTTTCACATCCAATTGATAAACTTTGATTTGCATATAGGATGCATAGTCTAGGAATATACGAATAGCTTCCATCCTTGCCATAGGTGCAAACACTTCATTGTAGTCAATGCCTTCAACTTGCCTAAACCCTTGAATGACAAGCCGAGCCTTGTTTCGAATTATGACCCCTTGGTCATCTTTCTTGCAACGAAGAACCCATTTGGTGCCAATCACCTTTGCACCTTTTGGTCTGTCCACAAGTGTCCAGACTCCTAACTTTTTGAATTGAAGGAGTTCTTCTTGCATAGTACTTACCCATGCCTCATCTTGTAATGCCTCACTTACATACTTAGGCTCAACTTGAGATACAAAGCCTTGATAGGCACCATCATGAATATAGCCCTTTTCTATCACTGCTGCATAATCAGCTGAATATAACTGATTTCTAGTTTGAACTCCCGATAGAATATCCCCGATGACATTGTCCAGGGTATAATGAACGTGTACCCAAGTTCCAGGAGTGGTGGGAACAACTACCTCATTATCCAGATTTGGAATCTCATTTGCTGTTGGAGTGTGAGGTTTCGACATGTCGGCGGCTTCAGGTTCAGCTGTGGATGTACTTGTAGTAGCAGGAAGCTGTTCTGCCTGATCCATGTTTGTGGTCTTAATCGCTTCATCATCAGAAGAAGAATCACTTACCTCAAGTTCTTCCCCTAAAGGGCTTGAAGTATCATCTAATGGAGCAGACAATGTAGTGTCTAATGTTGGAGAGTTCAACACATCATACATCATCCGAGCAGCTAAGTCATCATCAGAATGGGAAGATGGTAGATTGAAGGAATTGAAGAATCCATCATAATCGAAGAAGAAGGAAGGTACTTTTCCAGCAGGGGGTGGTGAATCTTTGAACATCAATGTTACACCATACTTCTACCTGACCCGCTGAGTTGTTGTAAACTCACTTGTCTGGTATGCTGTAGCCGAGAAAAATACCTTCTTCTGCCTTCTCACAAAATTTTTAGTCTGATTTTTCTTCAATAGCATGCAAGGTGCACCGAACGGTTCGAGATACTCCAAGTTAGGTTTACGTCGCTGGAGTAATTCATAACATGTCTTTCCATGATGTTTGACCACCAGAACCCGATTCAAAGTGTAACAAGCATTAGCCAATGCCTTGTTCCAGAATTAAATAGGCAGTTTTGAATCGGCTAGCATTGTCCTTACAGTCTCAATCAGACTTCGATTCTTCCTCTCAGCGACACCGTTCATCTGTGGAGTATATACAGAAGTGAATTGATGAACAATACCTTTCTCTCGACAAAACATCTCCATCCACTGATTCTTGAAGTCTGTGCCGTTGTCTGATCGAATCTTTCTAACTTTCAGCTTGTAGAGAGATTCTAGTGTCGTAACCAGATGCTTGAATGATTCAAATATTTCAGGCTTGGCTTTCAGAAACATTACCCAAGAGAATCTGGAGTAATCATCAGTCACGACAAAGCAATACAGGTCTCCGGCAATACTCTTTGTGCTAACTGGGCCAAACAGATCCATGTGTAGAAGCTCGAGTGGAATTTCGATAGAGTTTACTTTCTTTGGTTTGTGAGACTTCTTGGTCTGTTTCCCTTTCTTGCACGAGACATAGAAATCTGGAAGCTAGAAGTTCTTGACAGTAACTCCCTCTACCAGATCATTCTGAACTAGATGGTTCATCTTCCTCAGATTGATGTGTCCCATTCTTCTATGCCATGAGACTGACTCCCTTTCTGTTGCCTTTAACAGGAAGCACTGTGCAGTCGATTCAGTTATGGAGGCGTTTGATAGATCCAAGACATACAGATCATTATATCTTGAAGCTGACATTAATACTTTATCCTCCTCGATGACATACTCCTTCTTCAGTATATAACAATTGTTGTTGTCGAATACAACTTTGAATCCTTTATCATAGATTTGGGAGACAAAAAGCAAGTTATTTTGTAGTTGCTGAACATAGTTGACCTTATCAAACTTGACTTTCTCATTTCCCACTTCGCCTTAAGCAGTGATATATCCTACTTTATTTCCAGCAAATGATACGTGTCCCCCTTTAATTTGTTTGATGTTGAAAAGGAGAGACGAATTCCCGGTCATGTGCCTGGACGCCCCGCTATCAATAATCCAGGTATTAGTGATAGCGCTGTAACGGACACCCTGTACATACAAAGGAAATTATTAGTTCAAGTTTGGGACCCAAGCCTTAACTGGCTCGGGTGTCCCAGAGGTATCACACATCATGAACTCAACCATTGTCCTTGAGAGGATGAGGACACATCTTTCTTCTTGTCCTTACTATCAGACACATTACCTGATTTTTCTTTCCATAACCAAGTTTTGTGTAAGGCTTGTTTGTGGTAAACAGACGACTGGCTAATGGTTTGAACTTTAGGTTCACTAATAATCCTAGGTTTAACCTTGGGTGACACAGCCTTGCTTTCAGCTCGTCTGTATGGCCCTTGGTATTTTGGAGGAGTATTAGATCTGGTCTTAGAAAATTTAGGTTTTTCATCAAAAAGTTCAATTTTCCTTTTGGGTGTCTGATAATAAGGACAATTTGAAGATATATGTCCTCGTTTTCCACAACTGTAGCAAGATCTTCCTTCTACATATTGTGGAAATTGTTAATGTGGGGTTGAGTGTGGTTAGGGGCTTGGTAACTTCTCTTCCCTTTTAGATGTTTCACCTTCTTTAACAAACTTAATTGTTTTGACCTTTTGAACATCTTTTGCCTTAGTTTGATTTGGACTTTGATGATTAACACGTTTAGGGTTCTTTGAGTTAAACTTTTTAGGTTCTGAAATAGACGTTTGTGAACCTGATTCTAAGTTAACTTTTTCAATTTTATCAGTTAAATCCTCAACAGGCATCTTATCGTTAGATCCTAAAGAAGTATTCGTCCGTTCGGTGACCGACTTCACAGGTTTACCCGTAGAATCTGGATCACTGACCAGTGGGGTAGACACCACATGATCCTTTACAGGGTTGTTATTTATTGGTCTACATTTAGTATTCAAAAGGATAGCGTGTGGTGGCGGTACTACTTTATAACCCAAACCTTCCCCACCATTTCGTTCTTTCATTAAAATTTGAACTATGTGTGAAGAACTTGCCAAGTTATGCAATTTGTTTCATTGATTCAACTTCGACTTCCAAAACTGCTTTTTGCTTCTTTGTTTCTTTCAAAGAATTTAAATAGAACTTAATATCATTTGATTGATTAAGAGCAACAACTTCGGTTTCCCTCAATTGTTTCCCTAGAAGTTCTATCTTTTCTTTGAAACTGCACTTATTTTGTTTTAGCACATGATTTGCTTCAGTGCAGAGTTGCAAATCATTCACCAGATTATCATTGTGTTCTAATAACCTAGAAAATTTTAAATCAATGCTTTCTCTAAATTTGTTACATTCAGAACAAGCATGTTTATCAAATAATTCGTCTTTAGCATTTACCTGTGAAGTACCAGACGAATAAGCCATTAGTGCAGTGTCTGACTCTTCAGCAACTGAATGTTCTGTGTTTGCTACACTAAGCTCTTCTTCCATTAAGTGATCAACTACATCCATAGCTTCTTTGTAAGGATTCCTAGAAGTCTGATGCAGCCAAAACACTCTTGTAACTATCTACTGATCATAACAACTGAAGGTAACAACTGAAGGTAACAACTGAAGACAACAGCTGAAGACAACAGCTGAAGACATCAGCTGAAGACAACAGCTGAAGGTAACAGCTGAAGACAACAGCTGAAGACATCAGCTGAAGACAATAGCTGAAGGTAACGGCTGAGGACAACAGCTGAAGACAACAGCTGAAGACAACAGCTGAAGACATCAGCTGAAGATATCAACTGAAGACAAAGTCTGAAGACAAAGTCTGAAGATAGTTTTCAGTAGTTGTCACAACAACTGAAGAAGTACTCTTCAGTAGTTGTGATGATCCTCTTTCAGTAGTTATCATAACAGCTGAAGAAGTTTTCTTCAGTAGTTGTGCTAGTCTTTTTTCAGTAGTTTTATGTAATGATCAAGTCTTCCTGCATGCTACACAGAACATGAAGTAGTATTGCTACGGAAGTTTTACACAAGTTTAGAAACATTCTAAGTGTAAAATCTTCTGTAGCCAAGACCAATATCTTCTGAAGCCAGAAATGAAGTCTTCCTTAGCTTCAAGACAAAATCTTCCGAAGCCAAGAAACCAAGACAGATTCTTCCGAAGACTTTTATCATACATGCTTTTATCAGATGTACTTTTTCTAAAAAAAGCTGAACCACTTTGCCGCTGCCTACTCTGGTTGGTCACCAACTTAAATGAGTTAGTGAAAAGGTCCATGCTTTAGGAAAACTGTACATTGAGGTCTTGGGTCAAACCTTTCTACTTTATGTACTTTTATCCTTTTTGTAATATATTAGGATGTGAGGTATGGCAAATCATAGTCAATAGCCAAAAGGCAATCTGCCTTTTGACTCTACATGGATTGTGTTGTCTAGTTCATGTATCCAGCTGGCCTTCAAAGTATGGCCGTCTGTACGTTGTAGTATATAGTATCTCAAAGTCTTGTAATGTAGGAATGCTAAATACTTGTAACTTTGAATTTGAGAAGCAATATACAACATCCTTGAAAACCAACCACTTGTGTTGTTATCTTGTTCTTTCTTTCTGAGTTTACTTTTGTGTTCATAGCATCATTATAACTGGTTCCTCATTTGATCTGTTAAGTGTTCTAATACTCTCTCCTAATTGTGTTGTTGTGTTGTAAAAGTGCTAACCCCTTCACCCGGTCCTGCATTTGGTATCAGAGCGTTCCAGGCTCTTGATATAAGATCTCACCACCTTAAGATCCCTCACACACACAAAATACTTAACAACTCAAATGGCAGCTCTTTCTAAAGCTATTATGGAAACTGGTACTATGACCAAGTCCCCACTGATCACTCCTGAAGATTTTGACACATGGTGCACAAGAATGGAAGGCTTCATGAAGTGTCAAGATTCAAGGATGTGGGACTCAGTTATCAATGGTTCCTTCATACCAAGCACTACTTCTGCTACTGGTAATCATATCATCCCTAAAGATGTAGATGATTACTCAGAAGAAGACAGGAAGATAATAGAGCTTGATCAAAGGGCCATGACTTGTCTTCAAACTGCTCTTCCAAACTCCATCTATAGAGGCTTCAAGAAGTGCAAGATAGCTACAGATTTATGGGAACCACTGAAGCTCATGTATGAAGGATCCAAGGAAACCAAAGAGAACAAGAAGGATCTCTTAAAGCAGCAGTTTGAAAACTTCACTTTCAAGGCTGGTTAGACCTTGACTCAACAATACTTCAGGTATGTTGAGATAGTGGACACTCTAGTGGATATTGGAGTAACTCTTGAGAACAGGGACATAGTAAGGATGTTCATGTCTTCTCTTCCTAAACTATGGACACATTATTGTGTTGTGATCAAGAGAACTTCGGATCTTAAAACACTTACACTTACAGAGTTGTATGGTATCCTGAGTGCATTCTAGATGGAGATGAATATCCAAAATTCCTTTGGTAACTCCAAAACCAACTGAGTTCAGCTCTTCATGTGAATGAATGGGAATGCATTGAACCACAACATCAGTTGTTATGCTACCCTGACACCTCACAGAAGGGCCTTTCATCACTCTTCCAGAGACACCAAGAGAAAGCTACACTCAAGGAAGTCCCTTCCAAGAGACAAGTTCTTCTCATGACTTTGTCTCAGCTGATGAAACCTCTGGCAACCTTCTCTTCACTCTTGAAGACCTGGACTGTATCCATCCAGATGATCTAGAGTATATGGAGATAGTTCAGCAAATGGCTCTTCTCACTCATAGGGCCAAGAAGTTCTACAAGAGAACTGGGAGAAGATTTCCAAGCAATACATCCAGTGGAAAGTTTGGGCTGGACAAAAGCAAGGTAAAGTGCTACAACTTTAACCAGATGGGGCACTTTGCAAGAGAGTGTAAGGCACCAAGAACAAATGGTGGCCAGACACAAACCAGACCAAACTACACTGAGAAAGTTCACCAGAATGAGAACCCAAAGCAACAGGCTGCAGTTACTGTTGAAGAGGGAGGCTTTGACTGGAGCTTTCAAGTAGAAGATGCATCTCCAAACCAACCTCTTATGGCAGATCATGATGAAACCAAGGTATTGGAAAATCTTTACTCTTCTAAATGCATTGCTAAATTTAATAGATACAGGTCATATAACTTAGAGCTGAGATCTGACCTTGAGTCCTTAAACATCTTGAATGCTAATTTTAAAAGAGCTGAAAATGACTATAAACTTAAAATAGAAGATTTAGAGAAAACCATTTCAACTCTTAAACATGAGCTAACAAATTACAGGACTCAGATCAAAGATCTCATTACTAAGTTAACTGAATGCCAAGCTGAGCTTGTGATCAGCAAAGCTAAGGCAGAAAATTGTGTTCTTGAAGAATATACCTTCAAGAACATAATATCCTCATCCTTGCATGCAAAAGTGTATTATCAGAACAAGCAGGGACTGGGATCTAGTGAGATAGCTCCTCCACACACCATCTTATCTGTAAGATCTCCTAGGTGTGGAACTTGTGAAGATGAGCTTCCCCTCATAGATCCTTTGACTAAAGAGGATGAAGAGGAGATGGTGAAGAATGACTTTGGTTTGAGTGAAGAAAAGCATTCTGAGAAGGGTCACCATTCCTCTGAGGAGAGTAAAGCTGTTGGGATGACCAAGTCAAGGAGAAAGAACTTGATCAGGAAAGCCAAAAGAAAATCAAGGAAGGCTCAAGAGATCAAGGCTACTTTTGACTCTAAGCAGAAACAAGTCTTTATATCTGCAGGGTTTGAAGTAGTTAAGGCTGATGACATGAATTCTGGTTCATGTGAAACTCATCTCAGCAACAAGAAGAAGACTGATCTGTTGTGTGTTACTGCACACAACCTGGACCATCCAAATCCAAGAACAGTTCTCAACCCAAAAGAACTATCTCAGCTCCTGCAAAGGTGAAGATGGAGAAGGGATGTGACCAAAGTCAGTGCTCTTCCATGAAGAAGACTCTTGGAAAGAAGAATATAATGTGTTTCATGTGTGAGAGTACTTGTCATTTGGCCAAGGATTGTCCATACAATCCTAAGGGTACTCTTCACATGATAAACAAAGAGACTTCCAAGAATTCCAAGAAGAACTTAACTTCGGAAGGAAAATCTGTTTCCTTCGGAAGTTGCAAGATGAAGAAGAAGGCAAGTGGAAAACTGCCTTCGGAAGAAAATTTGGTCTCTGAAGAAAGAAATGCTTCCGAAGTACTGAAGCTTGTTATAGTAAAGGCAAGATCTTCCGAAGGACTAGTCATCAAAACTTCTAAAGTCTCAAAAGCTTCTGAAGTATTAAAGGTCAAGTCTAAACTTCCAAAGGTGGTGTGGAAGTCAAAGAAAGACCAAAAGACAGAAGGTTCTTCATCAACAATAGCTCAAGATCCTCAAAGCACAACCATAGGATCTATTATTGTTGCATTGTCTTCAACTGTTTTGAATGAGCCCAAGACGAATGAGGCTTGGGTTTCCAAATATAACTAGCTATCTCTTTGTGCAGGAACAACTACAGACAAACAAAAATGTGTGGATCATCGACAAAGGTTGTTCCAGGCACATGACAGGCAATAGGTCACTACTTCAGAAGTTTGAAAGAATTGATGGAGGACCAGTTGCTTTTGGAGGAGATGCAGGTGGTTACATTACTGGAAGGGGCAAGGTCATAAATGGTGAGCTCAGCATTGACAAGGTAAACTTTGTCAAGGAGCTTGGATACAATCTTTTGAGTGTATCTCAATTTTGTTTTCAGAGTCATAACATGCTGTTTACTGAGCATGAGTGCATTGTTCTCAAGCCCGGGGTGGTCATTCCTCATGTGCACATCCTACTCAGAGCCCCCAGGAAAGGGAACATGTACAAGATGGATTTGCATGAAACATCTCCCTCAGGAGAAGTTTCATGCTTTCTATCTAAAGCTAATAGTGATGAATCTTTCCTTTGGCATAAAATAATGTGCCATGTAAACTTTAAGAACATGAATAAATTGATTAAGAATGATTTGGTAACTGGAATACCAAAAAGACAGTTTACAAGTGATGATCATTGTGTTGCATGCCTGAAAGGGAAGCAACACAAGGTATCTGACAAGCCTAAGGAAAGAAATTCCATCACTACACCCCTACACTTGTTACATATGGATCTCTTTGGCCCCACAAATGTAATGAGTTTAGGAAGGACCTCTTACTGTTTGGTGATCACAGATGACTTTACAAGATTCACATGGGTATTCTTCCTTAGAACTAAGGATGAGACCCCTGAGACTCTGAAGAGTTTCATCTTAAAGATTGAGAATCAATGTGATCACAAAGTCAAAACCATAAGATGTGATCAAGGAACTGAGTTCAAGAATCAAATACTTGATACATTTTGTGATGAAAGGGGTATCATAAGACAATATAGTGCTCCCAGGACTCTTCAGCAAAATGGAGTTGCTAAGAGAAGAAACAGGACACCAATTGAAGCTACAAGAACTATGTTTTCTGACTCTAAACTGCCCATCACCTTCTGGGCAGAGGCAGTCAACACTGCATGCTATGTGTAAAACAGAGTTTTAGTAGTTAAGACACATGGTAAGACTCCTTATGAACTTTGGCACAAGAGGAAACCTTTCATTGGTTTTCTCAGGTCTTTTGGATGTCCTTGCACCATCTTGAATACCAAAGATCATATAGCCAAGTTTGCTGAGAAATCAGATGATGGACACTTCATTGGATACTCTTCTCAAGCTAAAGCTTATAAAGTATACAATCTCAGAACTAGAGTAGTTGAGGAGTCAGCCAATGTGACTTTCAATGAACACACTCCCAGTGTGAAAGGTTCTGGTCCGGATTAGCTGTTTGATCTTGACTTAGTTACCAACTGTTTTAACAAATCTTATGAGAATGTTTCAGGATCCACAGATATATTACCTACAGGTGATCTTGATCCAAGAATTGAGCTGGGAAGATCTTCAAGCAACATATCTCCAGCTCCAGTGGTAACTAATCCTGCAAATGAAGCTTCTACCAGCACATCAATGACAAATCCTGCTGATACATCTTAGTTGCCTTCATTTTTCAGTTTTGAGGCACAAAACTCAAATGTAGGAACTTCAAATGTTGTAGAACATGGTGGTGGTTATAGTGATCAGGAATTCCTTGATGCTGAGAACCATCCCATTGAAGAAAATCTCAATGATGTCACACACTCATTGGATTAAGTTAATCTTGATAGGTGTGCTGCTGTAGAGGGTGAATCCTCCTTGCCTGATCAGAATTTCTCCAATTTGGATCTGTCTAAACAACTTGCTGTGATTCCTCAACTAAGAATCCACAAGTCTCACCCTTCTACAAACATCATTGGAGATGTTGGAACTGGTGTAAGAACAAGAGGACAGTCTCATAATGCCAATATCTGTCTTCACTCGTGTTTCTTATCCCAAATAGAGCCAAAGAAGATTGATGAAGCTCTAAAGATGGAAGTTGGGTTGAAGCTATGCAAGAGGAGTTACTTCAATTCAATAGGCAAAAGGTTTGGAACCTATGTCCTCTTCCTCATGGAAAGACTACCATAGGTACAAAATGGGTTTTCAGGAATAAGAAGGATGATAGAGGACTTGTCATCAAGAACAAGGCTAGACTAGTTGTTCAAGGGTATACTCAAGAAGAAGGGATTGAGTACACTGATGTCTTTGCTCCCGTAGCAAGACTTGAAGCTGTTAGGATATTCCTAGCTTTTGCTGCATCTAAGAACTTCAAGGTCTATCAACTTGATGTCAAGTGTGCTTTTCTTTATGGAGTGATTGATGAAGAGGTGTATGTCAAACAACCACCTAGTTTTGCAGATCCTGATCATCCTAATTATGTCTGCAAGCTTGACAAAACTCTCTGTGGGCTACATCAGGCACCAAGAAAGTGGTATGAGACTCTATCTCAGTATCTCCGTCAACATGGGTTCAAAAGAGGTACTATTGATGGAACTCTCTTCATCAAAGGAACAAGAAATGACATAATGCTAGTTCAAGTATATGTAGATGATATCATCTTTGGGTCAACTAATCCAAAGCTCTGTAAAGACTTTGAGAAGCTGATGAAGGATAGATTTGAAATGAGTGCCATGGGGGAACTCAATTTCTTTCTAGGGATTCAAGTGAAGCAAGTTGACAATGGAATCTTCATAAATCAGTCAAAGTATGTACAAGACATACTTAAAAGGTTCAACATGACTGAATGTAAGGTTTCTAAGACACCCATAGCTAGAAACCACTCCCTTAGACCTGATCTTGAGGGGGAGTGTGTTGATGAACATCTCTACAGGGCTATGATTGGGTCTTTTATGTATCTTACAGCTAGCAAGCCAGATATTATGTTTGCCACTTGCATCTGTGCAAGATATCAGGCCAACCCCAAGATGTCACACCTAATCACTGTCAAAAGAATTTTAAGATACCTTAAAGGAGCCCCATCTCTTGGCCTTTGGTATCCTAAAAATTCTAACTTCAATCTGTATGCATATACAGATAGTGATTATGGTGGATGCAATATGACTGCAAAGTCTACATCAGGGGGATGTCAATTTCTCGGTGGAAGGATAGTCTCTTGGCAATGCAAGAAATAATCCTGTGTATCTGCATCAACTGCTGAGGCTGAATACATTGCTGCTGTAAGCTGCTGTGCTCAAGTGCTTTGGATTCAAAATCAGATGCTAGACTATGGATTCAATTTCAAAGAGACTCCCATTCACATAGACAACAAAGTGCTATCTCAATCATAGAAAATCCAGTGCAGCACTCAAGAACTAAGCACATCAACATCAGGTATCATCTGATTAGAGATAATTTTGAAAAGGGATTAATCAAACTAATCAAAGTTCATAGAGATGAACAATATGCTGATCTGTTCACAAAAGCTTTTGATGAATAGAGATTTAAATATCTTATATCAGCTATTGGGATGATCAACTTTGAGTAGCTTTTCTTAGAAACTTAATCATATTATTTCTAAAACTATATGTGTTCTATGTTGTCTATTCTATCACTTTAATAAGCCTCAGTTTCTCTTTGGAAGAAAATTCTTTTTGGATATTCCTTAGATTTTTTAGAATTTTACATTTTTTATCATTTGGAAGATGTTTTATCCTTTAGAAGATTTAAAGTTGCCTTCAGAAGTTTTTTTAAGATTGGTATAAATTGCTTCCGAAGCAGAATTCTTCAAAATCTTTGAAATATTTTTGGAGGCAAAATTTGCTTTCGAAAGCTTTCTAGTCAAAACTTCCAAAGCAAAATAACCTTTGGAAGATTTTTGGTCAAAACTTCCGAAGTTAAATTATCTTCGGAAGATTTTTTGATTCCAAGAAAACTACCTTTTGGGCAAAAAACAAACTACTTTTCAGAGGTGGGACCAACACAATCGATTTTAAAGTTTATCCTTTTCCATTAACTTTGTCTCAAATCCAAATTCATAACAAATATCCAACGGTTACACCTCTTTCCTCTACTTGCTCCAAAATTCACCCATACCTCAAACCTAATCTCTCTGAAACCACTTCTGTTCTTCACCATTTCTTCATCCTTAAGCTTTTCAAAAATGGCCAACATTCCAAACAGAAACAACCAAAATTTCTCCATGCAAGGTTGCCTTGTTGCACTCTGAGAAAGATGATAGTTTCTCAGAGGTTTGCCGTTTTCTTGCTCTATCCAACTACTACACCTCACTCACCATTGATCCTATTCTTTATAAGGATCACCTGCTTGACTTTTAGCGGACATGTCAAGAGGTTATTATGGATGGGGAGAAGGCAATATCCGCCATAGTGCAGGGGAGGACAGTCTTTATCACTCCAGCCATCATCAACACCCATCTTCAGCTGGATAATGAAGAAGGTGAACTATCTTTCCCAAAGGAAGCTGTCAACTATTCCTTTGAGCAGATGGGCTATGAGGGAGATTTCTCTGTAAAGGCCTTCAGGAAAGGGAAGGTCTCATCCCAGTGGAAATACCTACTCCATGTAGTGATTCACAGCTTGTCCAACAAGCATGATAGGTGGGATCAGATTCCTGAGGATCTCTCCTTTATAGTTCATGGAATGGTACAAGGGGTCAAGTTCAGGTACTCACAATTTGTTTACACAAACTTGCTTGCTAACTTGGACTCCTTAGAATACTATATGTTTCCTAGATATGTTCAACACATTCTCAACTGTGAACTTGGATCACAGTTGAGGGAAATAAATAATATTCTTAAATTGGGACAGATGAAGCCAGGCATCTTTAAGATTATGAAGAAGCCAACTGTAGGCTTCTCAGGGGTAGAAACAGCCCTGGTCCCCAAAATGTTAGAGCTCATTGCTTAAGGTGACAACCTAGCAACACAAACTAGTGTTGAACCCACACCTTCTACATCTCAAACACCAAAACAACCTCAAATCACCCTCACCTAACAAAGAAAATCCAAACGAACCCCTGCTCAAACTATTGAGTCTGTGCAGGTCCCCATATACTCACCCATACAGGAAGAAGTGGATACTAGAGCTCCCACTTCTCCTAAGGAGCAAACCACTCCCATCTCTTCAAGAATCAGTGCTGATGTTCCTCATGATCAGCCTGATGAGCTCATAAGCCCAACTACCTTAAGCCTTCACTCTGAGTCTCAACACTCAAGTGAACAACCTTCAGGGGACAGTTACCATCCCCAGCCTTTGGACTTAAATACCCAAATTCCCAATCTTGAATTCTACACCGATGAGGACTTAGGCTTCAGTAAACACCATGAATCTCTCTACTCTTCACCTACTCAAAGAAAGAGGAGTGCTTCTGAATTCCCTATGTCTATCCCATATCAGTCACCCATTGCTGAGGTGGGTCCTTCTTAAACCTGTTCAGGGGATCCATATGGAAGAGGACCTCACTTCTGCAAGTGATTACATCATTAAGACCACAACCATGGCAACTCAGCCCATTGACACTTCATCTGAGGTTGTCAATGAGCAGAGGAAATCCAGTAGCCAAGAATCCCACGTTAGTGATGAGAGTGAAGACTTAGGTCCAATTCTCTCATCCCCCCATGATTCTTCTGATAAAGATGAGGGGAATCGGAGATTAAAGGTACAAAAACTGTCAAACATATGCACTTACTTAGTCTCAAAGGTTAGTCATCTTGAATTTCAAGTGACTACCTTACAAAATAGGGTCAATGATCAGCAACTTGAGATATCTTATCTGAAGGAAAAACTAGCTAAGAGACCTTTAAGAAGAGCTCAACCAGGAACACAAGAACCTGCGGATGTGGTTGACTTAACTCCTAGCTCACCTATACAAAAAGGTGATGCTACCAAAAAGGGGGAGAAAGTCATTACAATCACAGAACCTGGGAGTTCTTCAAGGAGTATGGACATTGAGGACTCACCATCCTCTCTTGTAACTGTACCTACTCAGCAACCTCCTTAAGTTCACATTGATGTGAACATCCTAGACTACTTGTTTCAAAGTATCTTTGGGGAGGGTGTATCAAGGCAAGAAGCTGCTGAAGAAGATAGACCAAGGCAATCAGGTAATGTCATTGGTCAACTGGATGTTGAGGCAGACCCTGAGATTAGCTTCAAAAGGAAAACCTTGACGGAAGGCCCAGTGATAGAGCCTGAAAGTCCTGTCTTACAATCAATTGAAGAAGTGACAGACATTGAAACACCTGTCACAACAACAACTACTTTAGCAACTCAACCCCTCAGTGAAACACCTGCTGGTGAAGGTGTATCACAGTCTCTCTCTGGCCAGAGCCTAGATGCTGCACTAAGCAATGAAGGCCAAAGCTCTCTCCACCCTGTGTCACAAAGGTCTGTGGGTGACAAAGGGAAAAGGGTTCTAACCCCTGAGGAGATTGAGGAGGAGGAAAGAGAGAGAAAGAGGAAGTTAAGGGGAATAAGTTCCATGGGGTCTTCAAGCTTCATGCAAGCTGCAATCAAAGCTGCCCCAGACCAAACACTCAAAATGATGAGTTGAGGGCAGTCAGGATTACTTACTTACAGACTAGGAACTATGACATAGATGAGATTATCTCTCTCCCCTTAGAAGAATTGAATGATCTGGCTGACATGGAAATGTCAAGAGAGAGGAAGGAAGCTGATGATGCAAGAATTCTTCTTTAGAACAAAGAGAAGAAAAGACAACAAAGGCTATACAAGCATGTTCCTACTCTCTCGCCAGTTCAAGAAAGTCCTGTGCAAGAGGCTGTGACTGCTACACAAGAACCTCAGGTAGATAAAGAAACAGATAGACAAAGGATGATAGACTACCTGAGTGCCACAGGCCTCTACTAGGCTGAAGCACTTCTTCCCTTGCCCTTTGAGTACATTAAGTTTGAGTATCTCAAACAACTTGAACTTCAAGTACTCAAAGAGCAGAAGACAACAAAGAAGAAAATGAGGGAAGAAGTTACTAAGTCAAGAGCTCTCATTCAGAAGAACTTAAAAAAATCTGCTGGTAGATAAAGAATGATGAGCTTCTTAATGCTGTATGGATTCTCCGGAAGGAGACTTGGCCCTATTTCTCTATCCACTATGGATGAGCATATCAGGGTAATCAAGCAGAAGATCAAGAGTGGAGAGCTTGCTGACTTGCACACTCCTCCAAGTCAAGCTCTACCTCAAGTAGAGGTTAAGTTTGAACAACAAGAGACAACTCAAACTGAACCTCCAGCTTCATCTTCTGATCCACAACAGGGTCAAAGGCTAGCCTCTTCAACTATTGACCAACATCAAGGTCAAAGGCCAGCCTCAACATCTGACCCACAACAGGGTCAAACACCCTCTCCTTCTGAACCTGTGAGGGAGGAACACCCAACTGAGGAAGACACAACTGATCTACATGGTGCTGCAGGCCAGTCTTCTCAGTTAAAGACTGCAAAGAGGAAGAAGAGGATGGCTTCTAAATCTGATACAAAGAAGAAGAAGATGTCAAAATCAACCTCCTCTGATCCTCAGGATGAATCAAAGCATCCTAAGGAAGTGCAAGAAGAGAAAGCCCAAACATCTCCAATTCAAATGGCTCCTCTAGCATCAGGAAGACCCATCTTATCCTGGATTTACTCAACTAATCCAGAGAGATGGCATGTAGTCAGAGATCAAGGAGAAATAAATGTCTACTCTTAGGAAGACCTCTTTAATTTACCTCTGCATGATCTTTTTGACATGAGAAGATACTTCACAAGTCTGAGTGATCCTGACCCTCTAATGAAGAAAGGAATGGCCATGATCATGTTAAGGACTGTGAACTATTGAATATCTTCAAGTGTTTTGGTAGCATCGGCCTAGGGGGAGTTTGTAAGGATTCCTAGAAGTCTGATGCAGCCAAAACACTCTTGTAACTATCTACTGATCATAACAACTGAAGGTAACAGCTGAAGACAACAACTGAAGACAACAGCTGAAGACATCAGCTGAAGACAACAGCTGAAGGTAACAGCTGAAGACAACAGCTGAAGACATCAGCTGAAGACAACAGCTGAAGGTAACAGCTGAAGACAACAGCTGAAGACAACAGCTGAAGACATCAGCTGAAGATATCAACTGAAGATAAAGTCTGAAGACAGGTTTCAGTAGTTATCACAACAACTGAAGAAGTACTCTTCAGTAGTTGTGATGATCCTTTTTCAGTAGTTATCACAACAGCTGAAGAAGTATTCTTCAGTAGTTGTGCTAGTCTTCTTTCAGTAGTTTTATGTAATGATCAAGTCTTCCTGCATAACATGAAGTAGTATTGCTACGGAAGTTTTACACCACTTCAGAAACATTCTAAGTGTAAAATCTTCTGTAGCCAAGACCAATATCTTCTGAAGCCAGAAATGAAGTCTTCCTTAGCTTCAAGACAAAGTCTTCCGAAGCCAAGAAACCAAGATAGATTCTTCTGAAGACTTTTATCATACATGCTTTTATCTGATGTACTTTTTCTAAAAAAAGCTGAACCACTTTGCCGCTGCCCACTCTGGTTGGTCACCAACTTATATGAGTTGGTGAAAAGGTCCATGCTTTAGGAAAACTGTACCTTAAGGTCTTGGGTCAAACCTTTCTACTTTATGTACTTTTATCCTTTTTCTAATATATTAGGATGTGAGCTATAGCAAGTCATAGTCAATAGCCAAAAGGCAATCTGCCTTTTGACTCTACATGGATTGTGTTGTCTAGTTCATGTATCCAGCTGGCCTTCAAAGTATGGCCGTCTGTAGGTTATAGTATATAGTATCTCAAAGTCTTATAATGTAGGAATGCTGAATACTTGTAACTTTGAATTTGAGAAGCAATATACAACATCCTTGAAAACCAACCACTTGTGTTGTTATCTTGTTCTTTCTTTCTGAGTTTACTTTTGTGTTCTTAGCATCATCATAACTGGTTCCCCATTTGATCTGTTAAGTGTTCTAATACACTCTCCTCATTCTGTTGTTGTGTTGTAAAAGTGCTAACCCCTTCACCCGGTCCTGCATTCTTCAACATCTGAACATGAATGCTCAGCTACTGTGTCTCCCTCACTTGCAGATCCATCATCCAAGGTGTCGACAAAAACAACATTAGATTCACCCTCGGATACGAATCGAAAGGACCAGTCTTGCCCTTCATTACCTTGAGCAACCAACGCTTTAGAGTCTTTACTTGCTGTTGATGCCCCAATCTTATCCTTTTCCTGACGATATAAAGAGGGAAATGGATTTCCATTTCCTGTCTTCTTGGGCTTAACACACTCCCGCTTGAAGTGCCCTTTCTCACCACAGTTGAAGCACGTGACCTTGATTTTATCAAATCCAAATATAGTATCTTTAGTTGCCACCAAGTTTTGTCCCGTCTTCTTCATGAACTTCTTTGCTCTTCTCACAGCGCTAGCCAAGGCCCACATGATATCCATGCGCTCTAACTCAGTTTCATCAACTTGCTCGTAATCTTCATCAGCAAGATGACAGTTTCCAATCTTTCCAGGAACCAGACCATCATATGATTGGACAACTGCAGCTAGAAGGTCCATATGCTCTTTCGCTACTTCCACAGTCACATTCCCGAGATTCTCAGTCTTTAACTTCGTAGCATTTGCCTCAGGAACTATGTAGTGGGTTCCAGATGACCCGGACGTGTCAGTACCTGATGAGCTGCATTGAGAGGGAGCAGAGGAGTTAGATACAAAAGCAGTTTGTAATGGTGCACCTGACATAGTAGGAGTTGGAACTGAGTTGTATAAAGCAGGATTCTGAACATAGGATCCTTTCTTTGACTTGTACTTCTGACGCAGTTCTTCCTCCCTGAGCTTTAAAATGAAGTCATTAATTACCAATGTAGCAAGAGTCTCATTTTGTCTTAAATTGGACACAAATGGATCCCATTTGTCTAGTAACCCATCAGCAAAGCTAGAGACTTTTTCTTCCATGGATGTAACCACACCATGAGTGTATAACTCACTCATAAGATGATAGAATCTGTCAATGATATCATCTAAGCTCTCCTTACCAATTGGTGAGAAATTGTCGAATTCCTTTTTCAGAGCTTTTGCCTTGAGTGCCTTCAGAGTTGCATTGACTTCGTATCTCTTTTCTAAGGCTTCCTATAACTTCTTAGACTGCTTGTTCTTAGAAAACTGATAAAATATATCTTTAGGTATTGACTGAGTCAACAAGGCATATGATGGGTTTGTAAGAATACTAAAACATAGTTTAACCTCTTAAACTTTCTGAAAAACGCAGCGGAATAACAACTTTAAAACTTGATTATAAAGTTGAAAAACATGTTCTTTAGGTGATATATATATGTATAAAACAAACCCATGTAACAAAGGATCATTTTTATGTGAATAAGCAAACTATGAGACCATAAAACAACAACATATGACAGCTACAAAGGGCTGCCATATCTACCTTTCAGCAGCCTTCAAAACCGAATGAGAAGGATGAGATAATGATGATGATGATGTCATTTATGCAGCCCTCAAAGGAGAGAACCTCAAGTTGTGATACCCTCAAGCTTCTTCCAAACACCTTGCTATGTTAGGGAGCAACACCAACAACCTTCTTCTCTTCAAGATCCGAATCTTGTTCAACAATGGCTGAATTTTCAGCTTTAAAACTCAACTTTCAGCCAAGAATTAGAGAAAAAAGAAGTGTTTCTTGTGTGTGTGAGAGAGAGTGTATTTTTTAGTAATGATAGAAGAGTGTTGTAATAATAAAACTATGCAAGAAACAAGACTTGAAGTGGATGTTCCCAAGGCCACAAGGGGCTGCCGTGTTTTCTTATTCAAAATGGGTTTCCCACCCATTTGAGTTTTATTAAATATCTACTCTTCAAGTCATTAAACTTATAAAATTTAAGCCAAGTTAAATTTTATAACATAACACATTTTATATGTCATTATTTAACTAACTTAAATAATGAAACAAATAAAATTATCTCATGAACAAATTATCCACATATAATGTTGTTCTTTCACACAAGAAATATTTAGAAAACAATTTTCTAAATAGGTGTCAACATTTATCATATGATCTTGTCAACAAATAAATGTTTATTTGGTGTTTGTTCGGCTTGTTATTGGGTATGACCTGACTTGGATCATAACGTACTAACCACATCAATCTTATATGTGTCTTGGGCATACAAGATCCAACAATCTCCCACTTGCACAAGATTCATAGAAGATTGATACGAGCAGTAAATACCGCCTAACAACGGTTTACTACCCTTAATACGCATGACTTAGTGCCATTCAATAACATCATCCTCTTCAAGTACCATACTTGAAATGTTTTAGGTGAAACAATCATCTATCCCTTTGTCTCAGATGTCATGTCAAATCTTAGAGACACAGAGTGATCATTCTCTATTGATTTAACTTTATCAGGCCTTAGACATCTTACTCTCAACGAATAAGAGGGACAAATCCCATCTTGACTACATACGTCTCTCACAATTACCTTGTATCATACGTGAACTTAGACTCATGTACTACCATATTTCAGGACAGCGAAGAACTAAGCCAAAGTATAATATTTAGTAATATCAAGACCCAATATGTATCTCAGGTCAGAGGATACCAAATGATGTTCGCCTTTACTAAAATTTACTTATGATCAATCAGGAAATTCCATGTAGTAATATTTAAGATGCAGGTCAGTCCAATATTTGTATCCCACAAATATCTATGAACCTTGGTAGCAACCTATTGCTCTATATTCATCCTTATGAATATCAGCCAATCCAAGTTCATAATAATCTTACCTTCACACTTGTTCCCACAAGTATGAATGACTACGGACATTTAGAGTAAACAATTTACTCATGGATTAAACATGCTAAATTGGAACATTAATTGAAACATTATAACCAAATAATTTTATTCAGATAATAAAGAGTTCCACATATCCAAATACAAAATTTACAGATCAAATCCAATCACTAGAATATCAAAGTCCCATGGCACAAGTATGACCCTCGTGCTTTGCCTTTTCAAGGAGCTTCGTGAGAGGATCCGCAATGTTTTGATCCGTGTGAACTTTGCGAATACATATCTTTCCCTTTTCAACTTCATCTCGTATGTAGTTGAATCTCCGCTCAATGTGCCTAGTCTTTTGATGAGCACGAGGTTCCTTGATTTGAGCAATCGCACCCTCGTTGTCACAAAAGATCTCTAGGGGGTCCTGAATGGAAGGGACAACCCCTGATCGGTAATGAATTTCTTCAACCATGCAGCTTCTTGAGCTGCCAATGAGGCGATGACATATTCTGATTCTGTAGTTGATAGGGCCACCACATCCTGCTTGGAGCTCTTCTAAGAGACCGCTCCTCCATTCAGAATGAAAATGTATCCCGATTGTGACCGTGAATCGTCACGATCGGTTCGGAAACTCGCATCCGTGTAACCTTTTACAACGAGTTCCTCATCACCAGATCCATAGATTAGGAACATATCTCTTGTCCTCCTTAGGTACTTAAGTATGTTCTTAACAGCCATCCAATGACTGTTTCTAGGATTTTGCTGGTATCGGCTTGTCATGCTTAAGGCGCATGACACGTCCGGTCGAGTGCATATCATTGCATACATGATGGATCCAATAGCAGATGCGTATGGGATTGCCTTCATTTTATCTTGCTCATCCTTTGAGCTAGGACATTGAGTCGTACTCAATATCATTCCTCTTTGATTAGGTATAGTACCTTTCTTAGAGTTCTCCATCTTGAACCTTTTCAAGATTTTGTCAATGTATGCACTTTGATTTAAACCAATCAACCGCCTTGATCTATCCCTATAGATCTTTATTCCCAAAATATAGGCGGCTTCACCAAGATCCTTAATGGAAAAACAACTTCCAAGCCAGGTTTTTACACCTTCCAAGGTTGGAATGTCATTTCAAAATAGTAGTATGTCATCAACATACAATACTGGGAAAGTTATTGTGCTCCCACTAGCCTTCTTATACACACAAGCCTCTTCAGTGTTTTTGATGAAGCCAAATTTCTTTACTTCCTCATCAAAACGGTGATTCCATCTTCTTGATGCTTGTTTCAATCCATAGATTGATTTCTTCAACTTGCATACTTTATTAGGATGTTTTGGATCGACAAAACCTTCAGGCTGAACCATATAGACATCTTTCTCAAGATATCCATTTAGGAAAGCGGTTTTGACATCCATTTACCAAATCTCATAATCATAATGAGCAGCTATGGCAAACAATATCCTTATAGACTTTAGCATCGCAACAGGTGAGAAGGTTTCATCATAATCAACCCCTTGAGTTTGAGTGAAACCCTTTGCTACAATCTCTAGCCTTATAAGTATCCATGTTTCCATGAATATCGGTTTTCTTCTTGAAAACCACTTTGGAGTTAAGAGGTGGTACAACCAAGTCCTATACTTGATTGTCATACATGGATTGCTGTTGGTCCATTGGTGATCGATTTACGTGCTATTGAGATGATAATCACAATGATATCTCAAGAATACAGAATCAAACAGTGCAAAAATGAAGAAAAGAGTTTCAATATGTAGCCATATGATCCAAACTCAAACAATATCAATAAACAAGGCTCAAAGATAACAAAACACACATAATTCCAGCCTTAAACGAGCTATGACATAGTAATGCAAAAGTATTTCTCAATTAGGTATGGCAAAACTTGCTGCCATAGATACATCAACTGCATATATATAACCAGACTCAAATTCGCTGGTAGATTCGCTACAGCGAATCTACCCTGAGCAACGGGTAAGTTCACCCGGCGAGCAACAGTTTCGCCGGGCGACCTTCTTCAGCTGACTACTAGCGAATCTGTAGATTCGCTAGTAGATTCGCTGGGTCAGAGCGAAACTAAACTATTACTAACATAAGTCAAAGTTATCTAACATTTGTCCTATTACATCCAAAATGAATGAAACTAAACTAAACTAGGTGAGTCCAACCTATCTATATCAACAATACTCCCCCTAGGTTGGACCTCACCTAGAGGGGTCTTCTCAATCAGCTCCATCCAAATCAACTTCGGCTTCAAAGTTCTCCAAGAAAGCTCCTGCCCTTAACTCAATCCCGGCCAATGGATTTGTAACATCTTCAGATTCTGCCTCATCAGACTCAATATCAACAATAAAGTTCTTAGCAAACCCAGCCTCACTTATGTCTGGAACTGGTGAGTCCTCAACTACAACCTTCTCTTGATCTTGCATGCTTTGATCCTCAGTATAAGCTCCAGATCCACTTGCCTCACCAACAAACCTCTTTTCAATAGAGATATCCATCTGCCTCGTCAGATCATCCACGTCCATTCTTGTTTCGTCCGCTTGAACTATTTTTCTTGCCAACTCCCGGACTTCAGCTCTTAGTCCCCTAGCCTTGTTGGCTACTCTCATGAAGAGGCTCGCTTCTTTCAACGTATCAGCTCCAGTACCAACTTTTATGTGATTCTCACACAGAATCACTAAGTCTTCATCACAGAAAGAAAATACCTCCATCGGATCAAACAATCTGATCTCAGCTCCCCCTTTTACTCTAATCACTGCTTCCCTAGTGTTGTTATCATAGAACCATTTTTCAAATGCTTGCAGTCTCGGGGGAAGAGGATCAGGTATCCTAATACGTTCCACAGTCTTAGCCGGTTTTAGTTTAAGTACAATCTTTCCTTTTCCGGTCACCCAGTCAACATCCTTTTTCGACCTCTTTCTCTCCATTTTCATGAAACCAAAAGCTTGGAAGTTATCAGTTAAACCCTTTTAATTTCCATCTCCAACTGCTTGGCTCGTTCACTCTGTTCTGCTCCAATCAAAGGAATCTCAGCCAACCTTCTCAAATCCCATCTTGGGAGGGTTTTAAAGGCTTTTCTTTTATGAACGTAAGATATTCCCCCTCCCCTTCTCTTAATCATAAACAATTTCAGCTCAGAGTTGTATTTCCAGCTGAAAATCTTCTTATCGCTCTCTTTTCTGGTGGGGTTTTTTATGTTCTGGAACAGTGGAGTTATTTCTTCAGCCTCCTTCCCTCTAACAAACCACTCAGATTGATCTAACTCCACCTCTCCAGTTTCAGCTGACCCAGTATCAGTCACATAGGTCACTGGACGTTCATCCACCTCATAGAACTCCGGTTCTGAGCTGTAATCTACCAACTGCTCCTCAATTTCCTCCTCTTCATCTATCAGCTTCATCTCCGCTTGTTTTTCTTTCTCAACTCGTTGTTTCTCCCCTACTACCTCCTCACCTGTTAGGTCTTTCTCAATATCAAGTCCCAAATCATCAAAACCTTCATTTACAACTTCCACATCATCATTCTCACTCTCTGCTCCTCCAGTTGCTGCTCCTGAGGTGCCCTCTCCTGCCCTTGAAGAGGCACCCATATTCAGAAATGGATACTTTGATGTGTCCGTCAGATCATCTAACTCATGTTGAGTTAGCTGATTAGGCAGGCCGGCAGCAGCTTTCAAATCATTCACCTCCTTCAACAGCCTTTTGATCAAATTATTTTGATCAACTAACATTCTCTGCATCCCCTCCATCACTTCATCTTTTTGCTTTTCTCTCAGCTCTTGATTTATCAGTTTTGTTTTCATCATGCTTAGCTCTTGGCCACAGAAGCACTGACGTTTCTAATCACGTCATGATCAAACTCAGATCTTGCATCTTTACTTGGAGGATTTTCGGTGAAAGCTTGATGCTTATGTTTAGTCATCCTCTCTGATGCCTCAGTGTGACTGCTTTCTTCAGCCCTCTTCTTATTTCTCCTCTCCTTCTCAACTCTCATTTCATCCATTGCTTGCTCAATTTCATCCTCAAAATTGTATTCTTTCTCCTTGGCATACCGTTTTCTCTTTTTAACATTTTCTTCTTGTTTCTCCTTGTTCTCAACAGATCTCTTTTCCTCCGCTTCTATCACCTTCTTTATGTATGCCCATCTTTCAGCAGAGTACATATTTTCCCACAAGTGGGTGATTTTCCCACTGAAATCATGCCTTGCAGAGGAACAATCTGCAAATATTCTAGAGCTCATCGGGGTTAGTCTTTTGATTTCTCCGTGCTTGGGGATGTTTGGAATCATATCATCAATTAACATCTGAACAAATCTTGGATACAAAAGCCATTTCTCTTTCTTTAGTGCCATTATGTTATCACACATGCACTCAAAGATCAGTCTTGCTATATTTGCCTTTTGGCCTCTGCAAGATATCACCATTGCTTTGGCCCATCTAAGGTTAAGACCGTCTGATCCTCCTTTCCGATCATCTAAGCACATGATGAAGATATGAGCAATGTATCTCCATTCTTTTGACAGCATGGATTTCTTTATCTCTTTCTTTGACCCAAAAGATGGTCCCTCACACCCCATGCTTCTAAATCCCTCCAAGACTTGATCTTCAGAAAGCTCAACCTTGTCTCCCTGATCTCCTTCCAGACGAAGCACTCTTGCTATGATTTCTTCAGTAATGGCGATATCATTTCCTTCTATCCTCGCTCGAATACAGTGTGGATTAGCTTTAACATCCAACTTAGCTGATCTCCAGAAATCTTGGATGTGCAAAATGTAAATGGATGGTGAGTGAGTGATAGCATGAAAAATCGGAGATTGCTTCAGCCACTTTATGCAGTCTCTGAACCCTGCAGCTTTGGGATTGTCTTCATCCAATATAGCTATGGTGTTGTTCTTCTCATCGAACTTTAAATTAGCCATGATTGCTGAAAACAAATTAGAAAAGTCTAAGTATACAACATAATAAGTGTGAGAGAATAAGTGAAAGCAAAAACAAAAGAATTAAATTAAATTCGCTCAATTGAATCTATAAATTCGCTAAGGTGAATCTATAAAATCGCTAAGGTGAATCTATAGATTCGCACAAATCATATGAACTTTCATTCAAATTCGTTCGACCTTAGTTAATTTACAGAGGCGATTATATAGATTCGCTGAAATTCAAGTGACATTTAGCTTAATTTTGTTGGAAAACATTAAGTTCGCTGTGGTGAATTTATAGTTTCGCTCGGTTCAAGTTAACAGGCGAAGTTGTTGGGTGAATTTACAAATTCGCTTGAGTTCAAGTGAACTTTCGTTCAGATTCGCCTGAAGATCAGCAAGTTCGCTGGACGAGGTTTCACGAACCCTAACCCAGTCGAACATGCCAGATCCCACAATGCGAAGTGAAATACACCGATTAAATGCTTCACCGATGTTCGCGACACCTACCTAAAGCTTTTATAACGTACAGATCCAACGGAAATCAAAACTAAAAGAGGACTCTGAAATTTCGCTCGATGAACAGGTATTTTGTTTTTAGGGTTACTGTGAAGGATTTCACCTTCACTATAACTTTTATAAGACATAGATTCGCTGTAACGAATCTATAGATTCGTCCGGTAAACTCAACATGTTGGTTTGACATGCAGCTGGTCGAGCTTACTGGCGAAACTATAGGTTCGCTAAAGCGAATCTTAATTTCGCCCGATTCAAAAACAAATTTTAAAATAAGATAAAATTAAAAAAAATTAAAACAAAGTAAAATAAAATGAAATAAAACAAAATATCATAAAAAATAAAATTTTGCCTTTTGAATACCTTATTGCCCCACGATAAAATAAGACTTTGCATAAAAATAAAAATAAAAATAAAAATAAAAATAAAAAATAAAAGAGATTAGAATAAAATTAAAGTTAAACGGTTTAAGGATATAATATCATCTTTTTCTCGAAGTTTTTCAGAGGGACATGACTTAGCAAGATTGCTGATGTGTTTGTCCGCTTAAACCTATTCCCTGTTCTTTTCAACTTGTGATCTGCAACTGTTTATCATGTTCTGAATTGTCTTAGTAACTCAGCAACTTGGTCCCCACTGATATTTGGTAAAGAATTAGTCTCGACATCAAGGTTTATCGAGCATAATCATTGATTTTTGCCTGCTCACTATACTGAATCTCCTTAATGCAAACACAATGACTGACACATACACATATGAGACACTATAATATACAGATGCAAACACACATAATTGCAAGATATATACTCATGAGATGCAAACTCAACCTTTGACTGATTGACGAGAGCTTCAGGTCAATGCTTTCGCATAGCAAAGAAGATCGTCTAGGCGTGTTGATGAGAGCTTCAGGTCAATGCTTTCGCATAGCAGAGAAGATCATCACTCCAGGTCAATGCTTTCGCATAGCAGAGGAGATAAACACACATCTTTCCTTATGTAAAGTATGAAAGTATATATAGTAATGGGCTATTTGAGATCATTTAATGTTTGACTTAGAGGGCGTTATCACCAAGTCACCATCCCGGTGGGAAACACCATAAGCTTCGCATCAATAATCTAATCCTAAATGTAATGAAAGTATGTACAGTAATAGGCTATTTGGGATTATTTAATGTTTGACTTAGAGGGCATTATCACCGAGTCACCATCCCGGTGAGAAACACCATAAGCTTTGCATTAATAATCCGATCCTAATGGTAAACACAGTACATGAGCAAGATGTCAATCAGCAACTCTCAACCAAGTTTTAGAAAAGACTTATATCTTTGTGCAGACCAAAGTATCATGACGATAATCCTTATTACTGAGTTATGATCTTTAATTTGGCTGCATGATCACTTGTTTACTTCATTTTTGGGATGAGTCTATCATGCATATCCCAGCGCAAGATGTTCCCCTCTTTCTTACTTCATTTTCTTGAATTCCTGAGAGAATAAAAGTTAAAACTTATTATTAGCATAAATCTCCCCCAAAATTTTTATTCAAAAGCGTACTTAATAGAAAATTTCTTAATATCGAAAGGAAAGGAAAATTAAGAATAAGAAAAAAAATATATATGGGACACAAGGATTCTCTAAGCAGACAAACGACCAAGACCATAAGAAAAATATGTACATATATACATCTCAAACAGTTATTCTACTCAGAAAAAGGTTTTAGAAGGATATTAATCCTAGCATGGAGATCAGTTTGTAAAAACGTGGTTTATCAAATGTTTTAGTGAAAAGATCTGTTTTCTGCTTCCTAGTTTCAATAGGAATAATATCAATGAACCCCTTTTCCTGAGCGTCACGAATGGCATGAATTCTTGTTTCGATGTGCTTGGTTCGAGTGTGATGAATTGGATTCTTGGCAATTCCAACAGCGGCTTCATTGTCACAGAAGATTGGAGTGTGAAGGAAGTTGATGCCATAATCCATCATCTGGTGTTGAATCCAGAGCACTTGGCAACAGCAGCTTGATGCAGCAATATATTCAGCTTCTCCTGTGGATAAGGACACTGTTGGTTGAGATGATGAGTCAGATGATGGAAGTGGTGGTGAAGGTGGTGAAGGTGGGATATCAAATGAAGTGGGAGGTAATGAGGTGGTTGCAAATGGTTGCGGTTGTGGTGGAGTCAGATTCACAGACGAGTGAGGAATAACGTCATCATCATCGGGAATTGGCAAATTGAATGACTTGAAGACAGTGGTAGAATCATAAAACCATGCAGGCTCACTTCCAATGCTTGTTGAGTTTGATTCTTGCCAGTCGACATAGTAGGACTCTTGCACAATCCGCGATCGTTTATTATACACACGATACGCCTTTTGTGTTTCTGAGTACCCAACAAAGAAAAATTCATCAGAGACCGCACCAAACTTCGTTTTCTGGTCTTGGGTATTTAGCAGAGTACAAGAGCAACCGAAAGGGCGCAGAAAATCAATAAGAGGCTTAATTCCTCGGAACAACTGGTATGATGTCTTCATTTTGCTCTTGACAATCAATACCCGGTTAAGTACATAAGCTGCACAATTAACTGCCTCAGCCCAAAAGATAATCGGAAGCTTTGACTCGATCAACATCGTTCTAGCTGCTTCAATTAGAGTTCTGTTCTTACGTTCAGCAACACCATTTTGTTGAGGTGTTCTGGCAGCACTGAACTGTCTGAGAATACCCTTTTGTTCACAGAATGAATTGAATATGTGGTTTCTGAACTCTGTGCCATTGTCGCTTCTGATGGCTTGAATCTTTCTCTTTCCAAGAACCTCAATCAGTGGGATCAGCTTCATCAATTCCTCAGCGGTCTCACTTTTGTTAGACAGAAATCTCACCCAAGAGTACCTGGAATAATCATCTGTCACAACAAGACTATAAGATTTCTTAGCAATTGATTTAACACTGATAGGGCCAAACAAGTCAATATGTAACAATTCGAGGGGATGCTCAATCGAGTTTTGAAATTTTAGTTTATGTGGCTTTTTATGTTGTTTTCCTTTTGCACAAGCCATACATTTTTCTACCACAGAATAGTCTTTCAGTGATAGTCCCCTAACCAAATTGTTCTTAACTAACTTGTTTATCAATTTAAAATTGATATGCCCTAATCTTTTATGCCACTGAAAAGATTCATGGGAAGAAGCTTTTGATAAAAGACAGGTCACGATGGAAGATGATTCTTTCGATCTCATATTTAACAAGTAGGTATCATTTCTCCTTGGAGCTCTCATGATCACCATCTCTTCAGGGATAGAGAACTCTGGTTTCAAGAACAGACATTCATTGGCGAGGAACATCACGGGAATATCTTTATCACAGATCTGTGATACACTGAGAAGATTAAATGCCAATTCTGGAACATAGTTTACTTTCTCCAAAGTCAGGAAACCATTTGAGACATCTCCTTAGCCAATCATCTTACCACCCTTCTTGTCTCCAGCAAAAGCAACATATCCACCATCAATTATTCTAAAATTTGTCAGCAGGTCCTTCAACCCAGTCACATGGCGGGAACATCCACTATCTACATGCCAATAACTATTTACAGCGGCCTCTGAATGTTCCTGTCATAAAAAATATTGGTTAGACTTTTGAAATTGGGACCCAAATCTTAGTGTACTTAGGTCTTGGAGGAACAGATTTTCTATAAAAGAAACCATGTACAAAAGCTGTCAATCTAGTTCCAAAGGATTTATTTTGTTTATTAAGACCACCTGATATAGGACATTGCTTAATTAAATGATCATCCTTTCCACATCTAAAACAATGGGATCTCAGCCTCGTTTTGGAACAATTTGATGAAGGAACTCTATCAATAGATATTACTTCATCACATTCAGACAATCTTGAATCTGAATCACTGTTCGAGTCATATGACTCGTTTGACTTCTCTGTCATAACATTCTCTTTAACTGGTTTTTGTTCATTTTTATCTTTGTTATCTTCAGAGGAAGAAGACGTTTCTTTACCTTTTGGTTTAGAAATCCTTATTGGTGTAAAAGATGGGATTGGATGAGAGAAGAATTTGTTAAAGCAATTAGTTTTTGTTTCACTTTTAGAGACATGACCTGAAAGTTGAGCTGCATCATTCATACACACAATAACATTAACTGCAGAATTTAAAACATTTAAATCATCACGAGTGTTTGAAACAGAACATCCTAAGTTACTATTACATTTCCCAGAGTTCGAATCCAAAATAGTTCCACCAGACACAAAATGATTACTTAAACTAATGTCTACAAATGACTTCTTGGAATTAAAATCATTAATACTAGAGCTCCCGAGACCAACACTGCCACCATAATCATATCCTTCTCGCAACTCCTTAGAATTATCTCCTTCTAAACCTGCAACAGAGCTGTTAGTATCATTCTGTATAATCTCTTGTATCAACTCATTTGATGGATGAGGAGTGGGCATAGGAGAATAACAGAAAGTACTAGGTGGAGGATATACTAATGCATCATTTTCATTACCCAAACCGGTCTTTATCCTTGCCCCCCTTTGTTTTTTGCATAGTTCCTCCCTTTTCATGCTCGAAAGAGACCACTGTTCTAATTTATTTTTAAGTTTTTTGACTTCAAATTCAGCAAGTGTGACTTGTTCAGTTAAATAGTTAACCTCACAGTTCTTTTCCAACAGTGTCCTTTTTAAATGTTCATTTTCTTTCAAGGCTTCTCTTAATTTAACAAAATACTTTGACTCATTTTGTTTAAGCTCTTTATTGGTTTTCTTTAATTCATTTTCATTCATTATAAGCAACCTATTAGCTTTATATATACCAATCAAACGAATTTTGCATGCAGAGGAACACATGTCTTCAACAATTTCATAAGGAAGACCCATTACCAGTTTTTCTGCTGCGAGAGCACGATCACATTGACAATAAGGAGTGTTTCTCTTGTACTCCTCCACAGCTTCGCTCTTGGCTTCTTCAATCCTTGATTTCATTTTCAGCTCCTCGTTTTCACCAGCCAGCTTAACCTCTTCCTTAACAGCTTCACATACCAGACCAGTTTGAACAATCTCTTCTTGAACAACAGCTTGATACACACCTACACATTCCTTAACCGTTTGAATGGCTTCAGACCCAATAGATTCACCATTGCTATCAACTTCATTATCAGCTTCACCATAGAACTCCTTGAAAGGATCAAAACTGTCAATGTCACCATCATCAAGAACATGTTCCTCCAATATCTCAGCAATCAAGGCATGGTTGATTTCCTCCTTTGACTCCTCAATTTCTGCACTCCAATCAAAGTTGGTCAACAGAGCAGTTTCTTTCTTGGGCTTAGCTTCTTCAACCTTTTCCATGACTGGAATGGTTCTTGAGTTTCCAGAATTAACAGGTTCAGTGACAATGGGAGAAGGACACTCTCTTTTGAAGTGACCGAGCTGCTTGCAATTGAAACATCTGAGCTTAGACTTGTCGTATCCCAGAGCATTGTTCTGACTCTGGTTTCCAAAATTCTTTCTGCCAGTTCTTTCCATGAACCTCCTGGCACGAAGAGTAAGCATGGCCATTTGCCACTGAATGTCGGTTTCTTCAAGGTCATCAGGATCAACCTGATACATATCTTCCACTGTCATGCCACGTCCCTTCAATTCTCCAGCCACTAAAGCCTCATAACTGTGCACAAATAACCCAAACAGTGCCATAGTATCGTGTGGAATTTGAGTAGAAACTAAGGCATTTGAACTTGACCCAGCATCCTTACAACCACTTCCTGAGTTAACAATTTTACCATACCCAGAGTTAGCAAAGCCACCATTACCAGATGAACTCCCACAAGCTGCACCATAATAGTTAGAGTTTGCAGCGGATGAAACCAATGCAACGTTTTGAGGAGGGACATTGGGAGACATCATGGTTTGATTATACTCTCTTCTCTTCACATCAAGATCAAATGACTTTAACTTGTTGATTACATCCATCAACTTGTAATCAGCAAAATTTCTTTCTTGTTTGAGTAATTTGATTTGCAGACTCCACTGAGCAGGAAGAGAGTCTAACAATTTACTCACTTGCTCATGATTTCCAAGCTGTTCATCATACTTCTTCAGGTTGCTTGAAACTGACAGAAAACAGTTTGTTATATCAGTAAGTGTCTCATGCTTATATCCCACGAATGAGTTAAACTCCTTCTGAGCCTGAGCTTTCTTGTCTTTCTTCAGATCTTCGTTCCTATCATAAAATTCACATAAGGCATCATACAATGCCTTAGCGGTAGTGTGCTCAGCAAACCTGTTATAAATATCCTGATGTAGGCACAGAATCAAAGCTCCAAGAGCTTTCTTGTCGCGATCGTGCAGCTTGATGTCAATCTCAGTATAAGTGCTAGGATCCTGATTTGGTAAAGTGATAGATCCGACAGTTGTTGTTGGTAGGTGAGGTCCGTTAGTGATAGATTCCCACTGACCATGATCAGTGTAGAAGAAGAAAGCTTTCAAGCACCGTTTCCAATCCTCAAAATTCTCTCCGTTGACAAGCCTCGGTGGCCTGTTTGGTTGAACGCACTCCATATCAGTTAGATTCACACTTGAAGTAGACATGATGGAATCAGAAATTAGATTCGCTGAAAAGATGTAAATTCGCTGGCAAGTTCGCCGGTAAATTCGCTAGGCAAACCAACAGCAGATTCGCTCGAATCAGTGCTATTGCAGCTCTAGTTCGCTGAACAAGTTCGCAGAACTAGTAGAACTTTCGTTCTAGTGGTAAATTCGACGGTATCTTCGCTTGAGAATAAGGTAACAAAGGTGAACTTTCGTTCAATGCCTGCAGATTCGCAAAAAAATAGATTCGCTCGGGGAGTCACAAATTCGCTGGAAGAGCACTAAATTCGCCTGATGAACAAACAGCACTTTTCGGTCTGAAAATCACTCTAAACTCATCCAAATCGCTATGAATTAGTGATTGGATGATTGGGATGTCTCCTTACTACTTGAGCAATGGTTTTTCTACGAATTTCTATGAGTAAAACACCCTTTGATGATGCAAATCGAATGAAACAGTGACTTTTCTTCAAAAACACCTCAAAACCCCAAAAACTCAACAAATCAAGAGCACAAAGGCTCTGATACCATATTGTTGGTCCATTGGTGATCGATTTACGTGCTATTGAGATGATAATCACAATGATATCTCAAGAATACAGAATCAAACAGTGCAAAAATGAAAAAAAGAGTTTCAATATGTAGCCATATGATCCAAACTCAATCAATATCAATAAACAAGGCTCAAAGATAACAAAACACACACAATTCCAGCCTTAAACGAGCTATGACACAGTAATGCAAAAGTATTTCTCAATTAGGTATGGCAAAACTTGCTGCCAAAGATACATCAACTGCATATATATAACCAGACTCAAATTCGCTGGTAGATTCGCTACAGCGAATCTACCCTGACCAACGGGTAAGTTCACCCGGCGAGCAACAGTTTCGCCGGGCGACCTTCTTCAGCTGACTACTAGCGAATCTGTAGATTCGCTAGTAGATTCGCTTGGTCAGAGCGAAACTAAACTATTACTTACATAAGTCAAAGTTATCTAACATTTGTCCTATTACATCCAAAATGAAAGAAACTAAACTAAACTAGGTGAGTCCAACCTATCTATATCAACAATTGCATCTCAACGTTCATGGCTTCAAGCCATTTGTCACAATCCGCATTGGACACTGCATCATGGTATGTGGTTGGTTCATCTGAATCTACCACATAGCATCCATCCATGAAAAATCCATATCTTTCAGGTGGATTACTAGTTCTACCACTTCTGCGAACGTTTTGTGTGTATTGATCAACCGCTTGATCATCCTCAACATCCTCATGTTGAGTGCTAGTTTCAACCAAACGTGCATCGGCTTGTGGTTCTTGATCTTCCTCAAGATCCACTGTTCTACTGCTAGCTCCTTCCATAAGGAACTTTGCTACTAAGAACTCACCCTTTCTGGCAACAAACATCTTTTGTTCCAGTGGATCATAGAAATAATATCCCATAGAATCTCTAGGATATCCAACAAAGATACACTTGGTGGATCGGACTTCCAATTTGTTTGGGGTGGGAGTCTTAACATAAGCCTCACAACCCCAAACCCTTAAGTACGATAGGGATGGAACTCTTCCATGCCATATTTCAAATGGCGTGCTTTCCACCTTTTTGGTTGGGGCCATATTTAGAATACGGGCTGCGGAGAGCAAAGCGAAACCCTAAAATGATAGAGGCAATGTGCTTCTAGCCATCATAGATCAGACCATATCCAATAAGGTTCGATTCCTCCTTTCAGACATACCATTATGTTGTGGTGTTCCAGGTGGAGTGAGTTGTGAGACAATCCCACAACTCCTAAGATGATCTTGAAAAACATCACTTAGGTATTCACCTCCTCTATCGGTACGGAGAATTTTAATTGACTTATTGAGTTGATTTTCTACTTCATTCTTGAAGATTTTGAACATTTCAAAAGCTTCATCTTTGTGCCTTAATAAGTACACATACCCATAGCGACTATAATCGTCGGTAAAGGTAATGAAGTATCTTTCACCATTCCTAGTCATTGGCTTAAAAGGACCACATACATCCGAATGTATGATTCCTAATAAATCTTTTGCCCTTTCGTTAGTTCCACTAAAGGGTGCCTTAGTCATCTTTCCTTGTAAACAAGATTCACAAACATCAAATGAATCATATTCATTTGTTTTTAAAATACCATTCTTTTGAAGTGTTTGTAAACGTTTCTTGTTTATATGACCAAGATGACAATGCCAAAGATAGGTATCACTCAAGTCCAACTTGAGTTTCTTGGTGTTAGTTTGGTACAATGAACTATTTAAAGTATTTTCATGAACCAATTCATAAATACCATTAATGGGAATAGCTTTAAAATAGAACATACCATTTAAAGAAACATGGATATCATTTTCAATAAAGGATAATACATAATCATAATGTCTTAATTGGGATACAGAAATAATGTTCCTAGTCAAACTAGGAGCATACAAAACATTCTTCAAAATAACTTCCAAACCACTTGGAAGTCTTAGGATGTAGTCCCCACGAGCTTCATCTAAGACTTTAGTTCCATTGCCCATGAAGAGGCCAACATCCCCTTGTTTGAAGTCCCTACTTCTTGTGAACCCCTGCAACAAATTACAAATATGAGTTCCATATCCGGTATCCAATACCCATGTGTTAGAAGATGTAACATTAAGATTAATATGAATCATATATATTGTACCTGAGGTCTGCCCGGCATCCCTCTTTGCTTTCAACTCTTGGAGATGGACAGGACAATTCCTTGCCCAATGTCCTATCTCCCCACACTTGAAGCATGGGTCATTAGTAGCAACCTTTTGCTTCTTCTCTTGTGGTTTGGGTGGTACCCTTACCACCCCTTTCCCTTTTCCCCAAATGGGTCCCTTACCCTTGGCAACCTTTGTCTTGGGTGTGGGATGAGGCCTTTTGTTATTCCCACCTTCATTGATGGTGAGAACGGGTAAAACCCTTTTACCCATGGCTGCCTCGACCGTTTTGAGCATTGAGTGAAGCTCACCAATGCTTTTGTCCCATGCATTCATGTTGTAGTTCAACACGAATGTCTCGAACTTCTTGGTTAGGCCATTTAGGATCAAATCCGTGGCCAATTCCTTCGAGACGGGACAATTTAGCCTCTTGAGGCGGTCAATATGACTTTTCATCTTAAGTACATAAGATGAAACAGTTTGGTTGTCGTCCATACGACATGCATGGAGTGCTCGAACCGTTTCGAAGCGCTCAACCCTTGCTTGCTGTTGGAACGTTTCCTTCAGCTGGGTTATCATGTCGTAAGCTCCGTGATGTTCGTACTCCTTTTGGAGATGCGGAGTCATGCTTGCTAGCATGAGACAAGACACTTGGATGGAGTCAGTGTATTTCAGCCATTTGTTATAGGCCTCCTCATCATCCTCGGTAGGTTGATCGGGGATAGGGTCGTCTAAAACATATGATCTTCTCTCTTGCTTGAGAACGATTCTCAAGTTTCGATACCAATCAATAAAGTTGTTATGATTTAGACGTTCCTTTTGGAGGATCGCTCGTAAGGATTGGTTGGACGCGGATGAGTTATCGTGATTTTCATTATTGGTTGCCATCTACAAAATTTAACAAAGATCAATTTTAGTATTTTCGATAATCCAATTTTTAATAATTAATGCCTTTTAAGGTCATTTTTATATTAAAATCTAGAACCCAACATTACATTTAAATTGTGGTTAGGTGACCTTTATCCCACGATTTAAATTAATAAGGTAGTCAACGATTGACGGTTGCAACCACTTGCAACTTCTAGAGGTATGGGATCGACTTTAAACATCATATGTAAAGTCGGCATGTTAATCCCATCAACACCATTTGGAAACCATATTGTAGGTGATCCATTTAACATGGTTTGCAAATCAAGACATCCTACTTGCACAAGTGTGAGTTTGCCAAAATGAGTGGTTAGGTGACCTTTATCCCACGAATATGGCATTCTCACCTTAAGTCATAAGTTCCCTCAAAGTGGTTAGGTGACCTTTATCCCACTAAGAGTTCCCAAGTGACTTAAGTGTTGTGTAAAAGGACGGTGTTGATCTTGTTTTTAAAATATTTAGAGATCTCATAATTCTAGTTTAGAAAACTCTATGTACTTGTATTTGCATGCTTTCAAATACAAGATACCCTATGGTCCTTTTAATAAAACCCATTTTATTATGAAATCATTAATCCTTTTAATAACCATTTATTAACACTTAATGATTAAGAACCATTTTTTTATATTAGCTTGTTAAGATCATTGTTACTAAGATTGTTTATCATATCCAAATATCATACAATCATTCATAAAATCACAATCAAACAAGCATAATATAAACAACCACAATGTGCATAACCATAGCTACTATTGTGACCACACTTGTTTGCCATCACAAGTGTGGTCATTTGGTCTTTTCTAAGGGTTATCAACAACTCAAAATTGATATCTCAAAAGATCTCCCACTTGATGTCGCATCCGTATGCTTCAAGCCCACTTTGTGTCTTCCTTTTGTGCTTCCTTCCTGAGCATCTTCTTTTACATAATATATATCCTAATACATATTTTTCTAGTAAAAGAGAAATACTCCTAATCTATTATTACATCCCAATGAATAAATAGACAAATTACATTTTTAAACAAAGCACAAAATAATATACAACCCCATTGAATGAATATAATCAAAACCAAACATTGCAAACATCCAAACAACAAAAGGCCTTAAGCTAGGTTATGCACCAATATGAACAATCATCATATCATCCAAATATCACTAAGAATCCCCACTAAAACCCACTATTTTCAGCCAACATAAACTGAAAATTCAGGTTCCAAACATTGTCCAAACAATACACATATCATCATACATATCTTTCAAGGTTTAATCACAAGCATGTGTGATATAACCTTGAAAGCTTGGGGATTCAACATACAAGAACATTTCAGCCCTTAAAAGGGTTATAAAATCCCATAAAACAAATTTTAAAGGATACTAACAAGTATGCTATCCACATAACCGGCTCTAGATGCCATTGATGGGTTTGTAAGAATACTAAAACATAGTTTAACCTCTTAAACTTTCTGAAAAACGCAGCGGAATAACAACTTTAAAACTTGATTATAAAGCTGAAAAACATGTTCTTTAGGTGATATATATATATGTATAAAACAAACCCATGTAACAAAGGATCATTTTTATGTGAATAAGCAAACTATGAGACCATAAAATAACAACATATGACAGCTACAAAGGGCTGCCATATCTACCTTTCAGCAGCCTTCAAAACCGAATGAGAAGGATGAGATAATGATGATGATGATGTCGTTTATGCAGCCCTCAAAGGAGAGAACCTCAAGTTGTGATACCCTCAAGCTTCCTCCAAACACCTTGCTATGTTAGGGAGCAACACCAACACCTTCTTCTCTTCAAGATCCGAATCTTGTTCAACAATGGCTGAATTTTCAGCTTTAAAACTCAACTTTCAGCCAAGAATTAGAGAGAAAAGAAGTGTTTCTTGTGTGTATGAGAGAGAGTGTATTTTTAGTAATGATAGAAGAGTGTTGTAATAATAAAACTTTGCAAGAAACAAGACTTGAAGTGGATGTTCCCAAGGCCACAAGAGGCTGTCGTGTTTTCTTATTCAAAATGGGTTTTCCCACCCATTTGAGTTTTATTAAATATCTACTCTTCAAACCATTAAACTTATAAAATTTAAGCCAAGTTAAATTTAATAACATAACACATTTTATATGTCATTATTTAACTAACTTAAATAATGAAACAAATAAAATTATCTCATGAACAAATTATCCACATATAATGTTGTTCTTTCACACAAGAAATATTTAGAAAACAATTTTCTAAATAGGTGTCAATATTTATCGTATGATCTTGTCAACAAATAAATGCTTATTTGGTGTTTGTTCGGCTTGTTATTGGGCATGACCTGACTTGGATCATAACGTACTAACCACATCAATCTTATACGTGTCTTGGGCATACAAGATCCAACAGCATATGCTTTCTTTTCAGCATTATGCATAGTCTTCTGGGCTTTACTCATTCCTCCCAATGTAAGCTTTACCCCATTAGCACTGATTGGTACCACATAACCAGTCTCAATAGACGTCCATAGATTTGGGTCAACTCCATTTAGGTAGATTTCAAACCTTTGTTTCCATTGTGGGTATTCATCCAACGTTAACAACTTTGGTGGTTTGTTATGGTTCCCGATCTCACCTTCCAGAAGTAGAAGATTCTGGATGCGTGAATCCTTTCCAGCAGTAAAAGCAGAGAACTGATCTTCCATTTCTTTAAACTTGGTGAACTAAGAATAGGACAGATTGACCTATGGGATTGGACAGGCCGACTGGTTCAATCGTGTGATTGAAGGATGCGAATGGCTTCAATCGTGCGATTGGATTCAGTCGTGCAATTGAACTAGACGAATGAGGTCAACCGATTGGACAACTTCAACCGTGCTAATGAACTGTGCGAATGCGTTCAGTCATGCGATTGAACTATGCGAATGGAGTTCAGTCGTGCGATTGGGCCAATCGTGCGACTGAAGCTGCTGCTGCGGGAAAAATCGAATTTTTGAACACTTGACTCAAAATTACGAATTTTTAAGAACCCTAATCTGCCGTATGGGAACAAGACGAAACTTTTGACACGGAAACTCGACAAAACCAATTTTTGAAGCGAAAAATTGTATCTTTTGAATAAAAACGTTAGTTTTGACGCCAAAACCAATTGAATCCACGCAAAATCACGAGCCTAGGCTCTGATACCACTTGTTAGGACCGATTTTGTACGGAGTACTAACGGATTCTGCGTGATACCGAATCAAATAGTGTGGAATCCTATTTGATTGGCGATCCAATCAGTGAGAACGAATATCCTGATCAATCCAGCGATGAAACAAACATTAAGAACGAATGAGAATTCATCAGAAATGAACTATGAACTTGGATTGACGACTTGGTACGCTCTGGACGGCTAGGGTACGTAGGTATTCGAAGTGTTATGTTTTTCCACGAATTATGTGGTATTTATAGGTTTTCTGTCTTCATTCATACGACTGAACCATTAGCATGGTTCAGTGGTTCAGTCGTACGAATGAATCATGCGATTGACTCATACGCATGACTGAAGGTTCAGTCGTGCGACTGACTCAATCTTATGTCTCAGTCGTGCGATCGATCCAATCTTCTGGTTCAGTCGAGCGACTGGTCCATAAGCATGATATATTCATGCGTATGGTCCATTAGCATGGTCCATTAGCATGAACTATCACATGGATAAGTTAAACATACTTCTAAGTTCTTATTGACTTAGAACCATGTAGAACAACATCAAA
>CM044009.1:33427104-33457104 GCA_024085815.1 Flaveria linearis | reverse complement strand
TCGGTGGGGGCAGCCAACGTCAAAGTCGGTTTTTGGTTGCTGTAGGTTAGTGGCAGAGGCGGCGATGGTGAGATGATTTGTGATAACCTTAGGGCTTTGATATTGTCGATTGTGGTGATGGTTGTTGGCTGTAATCGGAGTTATGTAGAGGTTCTTTTGATGGTGGTTCATGGTGGATGCTGCTGTTGAGGTAAATTAGAGTCGTCTGATGTTGTTCTTGTGGCTGCATGTGGCTGATGTTGGTGGTAAAAGCTTTAACCAAAGTGGTCGGTAACATATAATGAAATTACGGTTGCGTTTGGTTATGAGATCACAATGTAGTAGAGTTGTATATAATCTTGGTGCGTTTTGACTAGGTTAAACCTTGGTCAAAGCTGGTCAAACTGGTCAATGGACAGTCAACACGTTACGGGTCGGAGCAAGCGAACTCTAGGACGCGAGATGGAAACGTTAGGTAAAACCGTGCGCTAAACATCCTTACATGTATAAGTATGGAGATTATATATTAACTTGTGTGTGTTGAGCCAAACATGTTTAAAATGAAAACTAGTTATAAATCATCATGAATTGGTGTGTAAATTGGGAATAACGTGAGCAATTGCATGATGAAAAACAACATTTGGGAAAGTATTCCTATAAACAAGAAATTAGTAAACATATAAGAAAATATCTAATCTCATGTCATACAAACCTTTACAAAACTTCGGGATGTAAGATGCATACAAAAATATATATTTGTACAATAGATGCATTAGGTTAACCGATGTTCACGCATACTTAATTATGTCAAATGGGCCTGTAATTCCATAATGATCCTTCTTATGGTTATTACTAATTGTCAGCCATCTCATTGTTATTGAAATAGATATTATGGGTATCACTCTTTTATTAAAAATATCGACGACCATCATAAATGATTGGATTTCTTAGCGTCAATCAAATGAACTATTATGATGTAAACGTGAACATTATGAACATCGCTTGAAACATTTTATATTACTTACATCATCAATGCAAATTATTTATAAAGATTTGGAATCCTTGATATCAACCGTTTATGACTACATTCTTTATGCAAAGAATCATTTATTGGATAAAGGCATTAATTAACCTAATATGCATGAGTTAGCACATAACAATTGATAATTTTCACAAGAAGCTATGCTACATTAAGGATACTAAACACCAACATAAAGTCAACTAAAGAGCTCAACCGCACGCATGTAATAGCATCGTGCTAATTCTAAACGTGCATCTTATATGTTCTAATTAGGATTACTTTATTGGTGATCATCACTTTTCTTCATCGAGCTTTGAATTTATATAAGGATACAAGGTGAGTTCTCGTGTTCCCCTTTTTACTTCGGTTTTAGGGATGAAACATGCTCTTTTAAACTGAAACTTTTATTTGTGATACTATGTGATGCTTATGTTGTGGATTTTGATGATACCTGTTGATACTTGAATCACAATCATTAGTTCTTTTGTGAACCACTTGTTTTATATGGATAGATCTATTTGGGGAATCCCCCACACACAGTGGCTCCCGATACAGGGAGGTACCCCACTAAGATCCTGAGGGGTTGTATGTGGCATGTGACAAGTTTATATAAGATACAAAGGTGGACCATCCGCAGGTGGGTCCACTGCTATGAGGCTCGGATTCTCCCCTTTGGGGTTAACCGGTACAACACAACTTTAGAAGAGGCAAGCCGGGACTGAGTGCAGGGTTGATTGTGACCCCACAACAGCTATAATAGATACAAAAACTTTAACATATGGACCTTAAGAGTCCCTTTTATTTCTTGAAACAAAACCGCTTGAACTCACCAACTTTTTAGTTGACACAAAATCTTTTTGAGCATGTCTTCAGGTACAGCTAGGGAGAATAGTTGAGCTATAAAAGATACCTAAATCCAAAACAAGAAGCGGGGTAGGTGTTGAAGACAAAAGCCGAGCCTAAAAGCCTTAGTTACCGAAGCATCAAGAAACACATACCAAGAGATTGATCATGACACCTATAGACTGGAGATTTAGGCACCTTCTAAATTGAAACTAAGCCAATATTATGATGTAAAATGTTACAAGTTGTACTTTATTAAACCATTTAGTTTCCGCTGCATTTTGGTTGTTGATTACTGATCGTTACGTCCCGCCTCTCTGGGCCCGGGGTGTGACAGATTGGTATCAGAGCCAAAGGTTGTAGAAGTAGGTCCGCTTTGCGAGACCGAAACCACAACCATATGAACCTCATAGGACCACCTTAATAAGATGACTCTTCTGAGCTTTGCTAAACCAAGGGTGTAGAAATATGGGTTTGTGTAACACCCGTAATTTCTTTTAAAGAAATAAAAGAATAAAATAGAAAGAAAAAGGAAGGAAACGGAAGTCAACTTAAAGTTAAGGGGTAAAAAGTGCCAAAAGGACAAAATCATTGAAAAGTTGGTGTAAAAGAAGGTATGGCCGCCCATAACCCCTTCACACTTCTTTGCATTCGGTTTTTAGAAAGAGAAACAGCAGGGACTTCGATTCTTAGAGAGAGAAAGAAGAAGAAATCGGATTCAAGGTAAGAATTAGTGTTTTTAAGTTGTGTTTTGGCTAAGAAACCGAGAATGCATGTTCTTATATGTGTGTTTTTGTGTTCGGGTGCGTTCATTGGGTTTTATAAGTGTTCAACTTGTAGCAAACGGGTTTTGAAGGAGTCATACCCGAGAGACTTCAAAGGTGAGTTTCTAGACCCCCTTTTTACTCGTTTTTAAGTGTTTTGGGGCTGGAAAATGCATGTAAGTATGTTTTTATGAAATGGGTATAATACCCGTATAATATGTGTATGTGTACATCTATAGAATATGTTTTGGGATGAACGTAGGTTTAAGTTTATGTTAAATTTATGCCCGGAAACCATGTGTGCATGCTTAGAACTAGGCATTTTGATGTGTGGTATTTGGAATATGAATTAGATACATGTCCAGGTTGCTAATACGTCCAACAGGGTGGTCGTATGACCAAATAATTTTTCTAAGTGTGTTGAAGAGTCCAATAGTGCTCATACGCCCAACAGGGTGGTCGTATGACCAGATGATTATTCTAAGTGTAGGGTGAAGAGTCCAATAGTGCTCATACGCCCAACAGGGTGGTCGTATGACCAGATGATTATTCTAAGTGTAGGGTGAAGAGTCCAATAGTGCTCATACGCGCAACAGGGTGGTCGTATGACCAGAGAAAATTTTCTAAGTGTAAGCTCAAAAGTCCAACAGGGCTAAAACGACCAACAGGGGTCATACGCCCAGCAGTGCTCATACACCCAGAGCCTGAAATTTTTCTAAGTGTAGCTGATGAGTCCGACAGTGGTGAAACGCCTAGAACAGGGCTTATACGCCTAAAATACTTAGAGTTTTAACATATTTCCCTTGGAGTTTGTGCAGTAGGGTTTCACCTGACTGTTGACTAGGACGTTATTGAATGTGAGTGATGATGCTATGTATGATTACGTATGTATGATGCTATGTATGATGATGAATGTATGATGATGAATGTATGATGATGAATGTATGATGAGTGTGTATGTTCCTTGTAATTGTGTATGCTTATCTTTCCGAAACTTTACGAATAACGAGAATGAACTAATGAAGTATTATGTAACGTAAAGTGAAAGATAATGAAAGAGGAACATGATGATGAATGCATGTATTAACGAATGAACGAAAAGAAGAATGATGATGAATACATGCATTAATGAACGAACGAATTATGTCTTGCAAGCATTGAATAACGCGATTGGTCCTTCTCTGTGATTGACCATGGTCATGGTACCTCTACCGCTTACCTCTAGTACCGTGGCATACGTTTTGTTGTTCATATGTTGACTTCGGCCCGGTAGCTAATAACGATCGGGGTGTAGCATATGGTATTGGTACAATTCACCTTTCAATGTGCAAGTAAGTATGAACGGGATTCTTGTCATTCGACCACAGTAATCATAGCCAAGTGCTATGAAGTGGGTAAAGCCTGACAGAATCCATACGAGAAGTTAAAGATAACAATGTATAACGAATGATGAAGATAATAACGAATATTATCTCTGTGTACGTATGATGTATGAACGCATGCATGAAAGGATACTTTTAAATAAGTAAAAGTATGTTTTATTATAAAACTAGAACTCACTCAGCAACGCTGACTTTTATGTGTTTTCCAGTTGGCAGGTAGTGTTGCTGAGGATGGCACGAGGCGGCTACTCAGCTCTTTTGGGATGGCATTCTTTTGTTAATGTTTTTGTATTGTAATGCAAACAAACGATATTTTGTAATGAGTGTTGTATTACTTTGCAAAAGCATTTATAGTAAATTCAAAGTTTCCGCTGCATGGTTTTTATTAAGTTATATTAAATGTATGTTTTAGGGGTGATGACGACCAACTTTGAGGTGCCCGGGAATGGGGCCTTACAAGTTGGTATCAGAGCCAAAGTTTAAGTGAAATGGGTAAATTTTATAAAATAAACCTAAACTTAAACTGAAAATGGGACAGAAAGGAAGAGAATGCCATCTGAGTAGTTGCGTGCCATCAGGTATTTTTATTAAAGTTAATCATGATTTTGTGCGCATGATATGTGTTTATGTGTACTGTTAGACTTAGATACTAATGTAGTCAGGACAGGTAATGCTCGGGGTACGAAGAGTAGAGTAAGTGGCTAATCACAACTGGCCACTGTAATTAGGGACTTACTATACCTGACATAAACTGAGCTATTTCCTTGAATGACCGTGTTGGTGTTTAAATCTTCCAGTGTGATAGAAGATGGTCGGTGGTAGATCATCTAAAGCTTCCCGTGGCGGTGGACGTGGTGATGAACCGCGTAACACGCGAGGAAGACTTAGGACAGAGAAAGTAGTTCATGAGGAAAACGAGACTCCTCATCAGGAGGAGGCAGACGAAAGCGCGAATTTGAGAGCCTCGGTAGAGGAGGCAGTGGTCGAGGAAGTGCACCAGGTCATGCAGACGATCTTACCGTCTGTAGTGACCGAGGTGATAAAGGCAGTACGTAATGATGAGAGACGAGGGAGGAATCGGTCCTCAGGTAGACAGCAACAGACAGAAGCAGAAACAGTATTATCCGATGATGAAGAGGAAGAGGAAGAAGAGCAGTTACGGGAGACAGCCCGGGGTTGTAACTACGGGGCATTCATGAGGTGCAAGCCCCCAACTTTTGATGGTTCTGGTACTGCTACTGATGCTCACCAATGGGTGATGGAAATGGAAGCTGTCCTCGATATTAGTGATTGCCAGGAGGACAAGAAGGTGAAGTTTGCTACCCACTCTTTCACAGGGTCGGCTTTGTGTTGGTGGAACAATATAGTCCAAGCCGAGGGTAGCAGGGCTATAGGGAAGATGAAGTGGACTGAGTTAAAAAGGCTGGTGATTGAGGAATTCAGTCCTCGTCGGGAAATGGACAGAGTCGAGAGAGAGTTCCTGCAGTTGGAGGCGGGGACGATGACCCACCAACAATATACCACCAAGTTTAACGAATTGGCGCTGTTGGTGCCGGAGCAGGTGACGCCGGTGTCTCGAAAGATCAACCGGTATATTCAGGGGTTGCCAGCTGAAATTCGTTGGCACTTGATTTCTGCCCGACCAAGCTCTTTCAGGTCGGCAGTGGATTTGGCGGGAAGGTTATTCGATGAACGGGCTGCGTTGGTAAAGGCTGAGGGTAGCAAGAAGGGAAGTGGAGAGAAGAACTGGCAGGGGAAGAGATTTGGTCGGGGTGATACTTCGACGAGTAACAAGAAGGCGAGGGCGGATGATCACCGTGTGGTCGTGACGGGAGCTGGGGTGAGGAAGTGTGGTAAGTGTGGAAGGGAGCACTCAGGGGAGTGCAAATGGGGATCCGACATCTGCTTTAAGTGTGGGAAGACGGGACATATATCAAAGGATTGCCGGATGGGCAAGTGTTTTAACTGTGGGGAAGGCGGTCATATGAGCAGGGACTGTAAGAAGCCAAGGGCTGAGGCTTCAGGGGTAAAGAAGACGGGAAGTGAAGGTCCGAGAGCAAGCGCCAGGGCTTTCACTATGACGCAGGAAGAGGCTAGGACGGACCCCGATGTGGTGTTAGGTACTTTTCTAGTAAATCAAACTCTTGCTTCTGTGTTATTTGATTCTGGTGCTAGTAGGAGTTTCATTTCTGCTACTTTCTGTGCTAAATTGCCTGTTAGTAGTAAATGCATTAGTGAGCCTTTTTATGTAGAAACTGCTATTGGTAAGTCCACTAGAGTTACTGATGTGATAGAGGACTGTACCATAGAATTAGAAGGTCATAGGTTTGCTGCTAGATTACATGCGATGCCCCTAGGTGGATTTGATGTAGTACTAGGGATGGATTGGTTGGCAACCTATGAAGCGAATATCGTATGTCGGAAGAAGATGATTAGATTGACGGCATCTGATGGAAGTCTGGTGACAATATAAGGTGATCGGGTAACGATGATTCCGAAGGTGATTTCGATGGCGGTGGCGGGGAAGTACATGAGGCGTGGGTGCAACGCCTACCTATGTTATGTAAAGGATGTGGAGACGCCAACACCACAACTATCCGACGTTCCGGTTGTGTGCGATTTTCCAGATGTGTTCCCGGAAGACTTATCGGGATTGCCACCTGACCGCGAAATTGAATTTCAAATTGACTTAATACCCGGTGCCCAACCTGTCGCCAAGGCACCGTATCGATCAGCTCCTACGGAGATGAAGGAGTTGATGGAGCAACTGCAGGAGTTGCTTGACAAGGGATTCATTAGACCGATTATCTCTCCTTGGGGTGCTCCGGTCTTATTTGTGAAAAAGAAGGACGGTAGCATGAGAATGTGTATCGACTACCGTGAATTGAACAAGTTGACCATAAAGAATCGGTATCCGTTACCGAGGATCGATGACTTGTTCGACCAGCTCTAGGGTGCCAGTTGGTTCTCGAGGATAGATCTTCGATCTGGCTACCATCAATTGAAGGTAAAGGAGCAGGACATTCCTAAAACAACTTTTCATACGCGTTATGGACACTATGAGTTTCTCGTTATGTCATTTGGTCTAACTAACGCGCCAGCTGCTTTTATGGACTTGATGAACCGAGTGTGTCGGCCAATGTTAGATAAATCAGTGATTGTGTTCATCGATGATATCCTGATTTATTCGAGGAGCGAAGAAGAGCATGCCGGTCACATTCGGGAAGTATTGGAGACTTTGAGAAGGGAGAAACTGTATGCTAAGTTCTCCAAATGTGCTTTCTGGCTACGCGAGGTGCAATTTCTGGGTCACGTGGTAAATGCAGAGGGAATCATGGTGGACCCAGCAAAGGTTGAGGCTGTGATGCAATGGAAATCACCAAAGACGCCATCCGAGATTCGTAGCTTCTTGGGATTGGCGGGCTATTATAGGAGATTTATTCAAGACTTTTCAAAGATAGCCTCACCTTTGACAAAATTGACTCGTAAGGACGTGAAATTCGTGTGGGGTCGAGAGCAGGAGACGGCTTTTGAGGAGTTGAAGGCAAGACTAACACAAGCTCCTATTTTGACTTTGCCCGAGGGGAATGAAGACTTAGTGGTCTATTCAGATGCATCTTATTCCGGGCTAGGTTGCGTGTTGATGCAACGTGGAAGGGTGATCGCATATGCATCTCGACAACTGAAGATCCACGAAGTCAACTATCCCACACACGATCTAGAATTAGCTGCGGTGGTTTTTGCGTGGAAGATTTGGCGGCACTATCTATACGGGACGAAGTGCACAATCTTCACCGACCATAAAAGCTTGAAGTACTTCTTCGAGCAGAAAGATCTTAACATGAGGCAGAGGCGATGGTTGGAACTAATAAAGGATTATGATTGCGAAATCCATTACCATCCGGGCAAGGCCAACGTGGTGGCCGATGCTCTTAGTCGAAAAGAACGACCTGAGCCGATTCGGGTGAAGGCTTATCAGCTGATCATGACCCTCGATGTGATGACACAGGTTAAGGAGTTTCAAGACGAGGCTTTGAAAGAAGATCGTTTTAACTCCGAAAGGATGAGAGGCCTAGTTACGGAATTGGGTGAGAACACTCTTGGTGTTAAGACCCGATTTGGGCGAATGTGGATTCCTCGATACGGGGATCTACGTGAAAAGATTATGGACGAGGCCCATAAGACCCGATACTCCATTCACCCCGGTGCTACCAAAATGTACCACGATATGAAGAAAGACTATTGGTGGCCGGGTATGAAACGCGACGTAGTGGAGTACGTAAGTAAGTGCTTGACTTGCTTACAAGTGAAGGCGGAACACCAGAAGCCCTACGGGAAGATCCAACCGTTGGATATACCCGAATGGAAGTGGGAACACATCACCATGGATTTCATCACGAAGTTACCACGTACCCCAAAAGGGTATGATGCCATATGGGTGATAGTTGACCGATTAACCAAGAGTGCCCACTTCCTACCGATCCGCGAAACGTACTCATCTGAAAGATTGGCGGATCTGTTCATCAAAGAAATTGTAGCCCGTCATGGTGTACCGGTGTCTATTGTGTCTGATCGCGACACCCGGTTTACCTCTAAGTTTTGGAAGAGATTTCACGATGCAATGGGGACGAGACTACACATTAGTACAGCATATCCCCTCAGACAGACGGTCAGTCTGAGAGGACGATCCAAACACTCGAGGACATGCTTCGGGCGTGCGTGATCGATTTTGGAGGAAGTTGGGACGACCACCTGCCGTTAGCAGAATTCTCGTACAACAACAGTTATCACGCCAGCATTGGCATGCCACCTTACGAGATGCTATACGGTAGGAGATGTAGGATGCCCGTGTGCTGGGGAGACATTGGGCAGAAAGAACTGGGAGGTGTTGAGGTGATTGAAGCAACGACTGAGAAATTAGAAAAGATCAAAGCCTTCATGAAGGCGGCGAAAGATAGGCAAAAGTCGTATGCTGACAAGAGGCGAAGACCGATAGAGTTCAAGGTTGGTGACCGAGTTATGTTGAAGGTCTCACCTTGGAAAGGAATTATTAGATTCAGGAAAAGAGGTAAGCTAAGCCCGAGATACATAGGACCTTTCCGAATTGTCGCATGAGTAGGAGAGGTGGCCTATCGACTTGAATTGCCAGATGAGTTAAGTGGAATTCATCCCACATTCCATGTATCTCATCTGAGAAGTGCTTAGCTGATGAAGGCATGGTTGTACCACTGGAGGATATCGAGGTGGATGAGCGGCTCAACTATGTGGAGCAACCACTGGCAATCATTGATCGTAAGGAGAAGAGGTTGAGGAATAAAGTGGTTCCTCTTGTGCGTGTACAATGGAAGCACAGGAAGGGATCCGAGTCTACGTGGGAGACTGAAGAAGAAATGAGACAGCACTACCCACATCTGTTTGAGGAATAACAAGTTTCGGGGACGAAACCTATATAAGGGGGGTGGCCTTGTAACACCCGTAATTTCTTTTAAAGAAATAAAAGAATAAAATAGAAAGAAAAAGGAAGGAAACGGAAGTCAACTTAAAGTTAAGGGGTAAAAAGTGCCAAAAGGACAAAATCATTGAAAAGTTGGTGTAAAAGAAGGTATGGCCGCCCATAACCCCCTTCACACTTCTTTGCATTCGGTTTTTAGAAAGAGAAACAGCAGGGACTTCGATTCTTAGAGAGAGAAAGAAGAAGAAATCGGATTCAAGGTAAGAATTAGTGTTTTTAAGTTGTGTTTTGGCTAAGAAACCGAGAATGCATGTTCTTATATGTGTGTTTTGTGTTCGGGTGCGTTCATTGGGTTTTATAGGTGTTCAACTTGTAGCAAACGGGTTTTGAAGGAGTCATACCCGAGAGACTGCAAAGGTGAGTTTCTAGACCCCTTTTTACTCGTTTTTAAGTGTTTTGGGGCTGGAAAATGCATGTAAGTATGTTTTTATGAAATGGGTATAATACCCGTATAATATGTGTATGTGTACATCTATAGAATATGTTTTGGGATGCACGTAGGTTTAAGTTTATGTTAAATTATGCCTGGAAACCATGTGTGCATGCTTAGAACTAGTCATTTTGATGTGTGGTATTTGGAATATGAATTAGATACATGTCCAGGTTGCTAATACGTCCAACAGGGTGGTCGTATGACCAAATAATTTTTCTAAGTGTGTTGAAGAGTCCAATAGTGCTCATACGCCCAACAGGGTGGTCGTATGACCAGATGATTATTCTAAGTGTAGGGTGAAGAGTCCAATAGTGCTCATACGCCCAACAGGGTGGTCGTATGACCAGATGATTATTCTAAGTGTAGGGTGAAGAGTCCAATAGTGCTCATACGCGCAACAGGGTGGTCGTATGACCAGAGAAAATTTCTAAGTGTAAGCTCAAAAGTCCAACAGGGCTAAAACGACCAACAGGGGTCATACGCCCAGCAGTGCTCATACGCCCAGAGCCTGAAATTTTTCTAAGTGTAGCTGTGAGTCCGACAGTGGTGAAACGCCTAGAACAGGGCTTATACGCCCAAAATACTTAGAGTTTTAACATATTTCCCTTGGAGTTTGTGCAGTAGGGTTTCACCTGACTGTTGACTAGGACGTTATTGAATGTGAGTGATGATGCTATGTATGATTACGTATGTATGATGCTATGTATGATGATGAATGTATGATGATGAATGTATGATGATGAATGTATGATGAGTGTGTATGTTCCTTGTAATTATGTATGCTTATCTTTCCGAAACTTTACGAATAACGAGAATGAACTAATGAAGTATTATGTAACGTAAAGTGAAAGATAATGAAAGAGGAACATGATGATGAATGCATGTATTAACGAATGAACGAAAAGAAGAATGATGATGAATACATGCATTAATGAACGAACGAATTATGTCTTGCAAGCATTGAATAACGCGATTGGTCCTTCTCTGTGATTGACCATGGTCATGGTACCTCTACCGCTTACCTCTAGTACCGTGGCATACGTTTTGTTGTTCATATGTTGACTTCGGCCCGGTAGCTAATAACGATCGGGGTGTAGCATATGGTATTGGTACAATTCACCTTTCAATGTGCAAGTAAGTATGAACAGGATTCTTGTCATTCGACCACAGTAATCATAGCCAAGTGCTATGAAGTGGGTAAAGCCTGACAAAATCCATACGAGAAGTTAAAGATAACAATGTATAACGAATGATGAAGATAATAAAAAATATTATCTCTGTGTACGTATGATGTATGAACGCATGCATGAAAGGATACTTTTAAATAAGTAAAAGTATGTTTTATTATAAAACTAGAACTCACTCAGCAACGCTGACTTTTATGTGTTTTCCAGTTGGCAGGTAGTGTTGCTGAGGATGGCACGAGGCGGCTACTCAGCTCTTTTCGGATGACATTCTTTTGTTAATGTTTTGTATTGTAATGCAAACAAACGATATTTTGTAATGAGTGTTGTATTACTTTGCAAAAGCATTATAGTAAATTCAAAGTTTCCGCTGCATGGTTTTTATTAAGTTATATTAAATGTATGTTTTATGGGTGATGACGACCAACTGTGAGGTGCCCAGGAATGGGGCCTTACAGTTTGTTTTGCAATACCTAAGTTGTAACCACAAATAGGACCAGCCTAGTAGGTTGTTTCCATGATCTAGTGATCCAAGTTGCAGCAAGAATAGGTTCCTTTAAGAACTCCCATCTTTAACTTGTATACCCTAAGGATTACATATATCCCATTAAGAAATCTCTACCCTATAAGAAACCTTGATACATTAGGGTATTACCTATGATAGGTGCACCCGAGTAAATCAAGAAAGGTATGGAACCTTTTGGAGAAGACTAACAGGACCACTGAACATTAAGTGCTAAGAATGTTAGAAATCAACGCTGTGCACATATATCAGGACTTAAATCCTGGAGAGACACTTATCTGATTGCATAGTTGACTTTTGTCACTATATGAAACAACTGTTGTTAGCTATACACTTGATACGACTTGTGTCGTTACATGAGACAATTATTATGATGATACTTGCTTATATGCCTCATTTGTAAGATGATACATGTTGGAATTTAGTGGTGAGATAGTAACCATGATGCCTTTTTGTTTGTTCTGCTCCCTAGGATAGCCTGTACCTGAATGCTCATTTATTGCTTGATTTGTTAAAACTAACTTTGAGACAATTTTTGGGTGAACAAGAATGTTGGCATAATTGGAACCTGAGTGTGCTTAATTGCAGATGATGACCAAATGGGAATTTTAACTCCATGACTTAATTACACAGAACTTGGAACTTATGATGGGAATAACTAGAATGATAGTGTAAGGTAAATTGACGATTACGGGTGCACACGTAATGGTGAATTTACAGGTGCACTTGAATTCTGGTGGGCCCTGTCATGTAAACTAATATCAAAGTATAACACTCAAGAAAAAAATAAATACAAGATTTAAACACGAATATCCAACATATACTAAATGAATATATATATTCCCAAAACCTTCGTGCTGGGCGAAGACATTTGACACTTGAAAGGCTACCAAGGACGACATTGTAGTAATTATTCTTTTTCTTCATCTTCTCTTTTCTTTTGTTCTGCTACCCTATTGGGTTACAATGATGCAATTATCTGACTCAAAAGATCATCAAATGTTCCTTCTCAAGCTCAACCAGCCTCGCGCTGAGAGTACGGTACTTCACCTAAGTTACGTGGGTACTTTAGCAAAATTGTTCATTCTTTTTGTGATGCCCAAGGATTCCTTCCTACCTATTACAGAATTCGTTTCAACTTTGTCGGTATCGTAAAAGACTCTCTGACATAAACTCCACAACCGAGAATTGATTGGAGTAATGGACTGTCGAGAAGCACGTCATGTGGTCAATGACATAGAAGACCTGTCACTTCTTTCTCCCTTATTAGCCATCACTTCATAGGACATTCTAGACTCTAGAATTCTTTTATCAATTTCTTAAAAATCTTCGATAACTGATTACTTGATACCTATTCGACGTCATAGAACCACTTAATCCAAAGAAGATTCTTAATATCAGCTCCGATAATGACTAACAATCACCTTACATAGTACCAGGTGTTGTGAAATCCTTCATCATCAGTGAACCGTTAGTTACCTACTAACGATCCTTGCCTGCAGCATAAGATGAATTATTTTGACCATGCTTTTAACTGGTCGTGTTGTTGGTAAATTCTTAGTGCCAGAATAAATAGAAGATGAAACATCGTTCTAAAATCCTGATTCCATAGAAATAAAGGCTCAAGTGCTAGAGATATTTGCCGAGAAAACTAACCTTCGAGCTTTCAAAACAAAAATGAATTTACAACTTCTTTGGATCCCTGATTTTTCCCACTCACCCTCTGTTCTCGATTTACTCTCTTAACGAGTAGTGCTACTCACCTTAAGCCCTATAGCATAACCCTCATCTTTGGAAACGCATGATAGCCGATGCGGAAAACTTTAAAACCTTGCAAGTTATCTCTACTCGGAGATCTCTACTACTTGAGTGATAAGTTCGTGATTCGAGCGCGAAGATCTGAAGTAGAATACGATCCCGAACCATACGATAAGTTATTAGAGTGGTAGTTAACCTTCTTGTGCTAGCGAGCACCTTGATAAAGTCCTAACTTGTTCGAATCGATGCGATCGATAATAATGAAGAATTCATGGGAAGAACTCATGATCGAACTTAAAGGATGGTATTGCTCTAAAAGATGTATTAAGAAGCATAGAAGATCAGCTACAAGAAATCTCATGTGTTAAATCACTTGAGATCCAACTACAACTAAGTGATAGACATGCAGCAGATTGTAGACAAAGAAAGTCTGCATAATCATCCCCGATCGTAAGCATTGGTGTTATTCCTCTCTAAATTTTCAAACCTCTCCTAAAGTGATTCTCTAATACCTTACCCTAGAATGCTCCATAACGTCGGGAATTCGAGCAAAAAGTCTTACTCCCACATCTCGTTGGAACAATCGGTATGATTATAAAGGATTGGAATCTAAACAGAGTTATTTGCTTCACGAATAGACCCTCTACAGGGCACAGTTACCTTGTAGAATATGGACCGAGGAAGGGGTCATGTAAAAGGTTGACCTTAATTGGGAAACACTATGAAGGAACTAGTGGAAACGTTTGCAGCAATTCTGTAGCTTAAGACAACAGTGGATGTCGCTGTATGGAAATTGAGTTGGAGAATAGAAGAAATACATATATATGGGTGTACTGAACTCGAAACTTGTATTAAGGAGCTGGTGGAAGGAAAGCAAATTCGATAACTATTAGATAAACGGATCATAAGACCTGGTATGTCACCTTGAAGAACACTGATACACTTTGTGGGGAGAAGAATGGAATGCTCCTAATATGGATAGACTATCAAGAGTTGAATAAAGTTACCTAGAAGAAGCGATACCCCTTTCCCAGAATTGTTAACCTGCTTAATCAGTTGCAAGATACTACTTACACCTTAAATGTATCAGCCGAGAATATAAGTGAAACGGTGGTACAAGGCAATCTCCTAGCCACCCGACAATTTAAGAAACATGCGAAGGGTTGCATTGTACATGAACTAAAATTATGGGGCGCGACTTTTACTAAATAAAATATGCATTTGGATACCTCATCTGTACTACCCTCCCGACTACCCATTAGAATACTAGTTTAAACACAATAGGGTGATCAATAATCGATGATAACAATCGCATTGATGAATGCTGATAGCCTACAGTTAGGCTTACCCTCTATTGCCATTACCTGCATCGCACCTGAAACTTACGAATTCTTCCAACATCGATTCACAAGAGCTTATGACATATCCTAGATGGGAAAACTCTCGACATGCATAAGTTAAGATGGATGGAACTACTTGAAGACTGAGATTATTATATACAGTATTGTTCCTGGAGTAGGAAGGTTGGAAAGGAAGCGACTATTGTGTGTGACCTATCTTCTCCATTCTTATCAGTCGTGAAAACTTTCTAGTTTTAACTTGACTATTACGTCTAATTGAAGATATTCGCACCAACATCTGATTCTTCACAATCTTTCATAAGATTCTCCGTGAGGACGGTAATACCGCTGAGAGTTTGGTGTTCGTCTCCTTGCTAGATTTATCTAGCAGGATGGTGTAATGAACCACAATGGAACACCTTTTCTTGTCAACATCTGTACAAATATCAACTAATCGGGTATTGAATCCAAATATCAATGCATGAAACAACTCACTAGTTTTGACAAGCATGTTCAAACATCAGAATACGTACTTGAATCTAAACAAACCCAATTATTCGATACATAACCGACAACATTCATCCTGGAAAGCTCAACTGAATAGCTTCAAATTCTTAAGACTCATATTATAAGTGTATTACACTCGGAAACAATGTTAGCGATTATTACACTCGGAAACAATGTTAGCGATACTAAAATTTCGAGGATGAAATTTCTAAAAGGTGGGGAGAATGTAACACCTCTGAAATCTAGCCCAATTAGAAAGCTTAATGTATTATAACACCGAATAAAGGTCAAGATTGAGTTGGGCTTACCAAAGAAAACTTAGAAAAGAAACTAGCCTTTTTGGGCCCAATAAGCCCAATAAGGGCCTGAACTTTCACACAAGGCCCATTTAGGCCCAAATGCACAGTTACGAACTAATTAAATGAGAAACCATGAAACAATGAATTCTTATATGATTTGAAACAACTATGGAAAAGATCCAAACTGAAAACAGATTCAGAACCCATACCGGGTAAAATCAGGCAATTTAACGCGTACTAACGTCTGAATTCCATCAAAATTCCTTATAATGACTTATCCTCCAATATAAATCCTTGTTAATACTAACAATATCATAAATAATGCTTGCTAAAATATTTTTCATCAATCATGCATAAACAACAGAATTTCGTAAGTGAAACGCGAATACCGGTTTTCACCGGCATTTAACTGACGTCTGTGATGACAACCGAGCCTCTTAACTCCATAAATATTCATCTAATCATAGTTTATTATCATAACATATTAAATTTGGTAAGTGATACGTTGCCCGGAATAAATGCGTTCCGAAACGCGACCGTGACGCGAACCGGGTTACGATCAGGTCAAACCCGAGAATTCATCAGATAAGGTTTTAACGTGACCAACATGGGAAGATAATGCTCAAAATATCATTCTAATGCTTAATTGCATGCATTTAGATATCAAAATAATAATAAAAGCGCTCATTCGAGGAAAACGCGAAAAATCGCTGAACGTGTTAAATACGCGGTAATTTACAAACTCGTTTAATTATTCGGCATGTTTTAAAAAAAATGATAAAATCAATAATATCGGAATATTTATAATGTTTTGTATAATTGTATCTAACGGGAAGTAAAATTTATAACGATACGAGATAACGGCTCCGAACGTGATACGAACTGACCCGTTAACTAAGCCATTTCCTTAACCCCACTATATAAGCACCTTTTTCTCTACTTTACGGTTTAGAAAAAGAAACAAAAGTCAGAGAAGAGAGAAAGAGGCGGATGCACCGCGACCTCCCCCTTTTCCCCTTTTTTCTTCGAATCCGGCCGACCATCGGCCACCGGCGACCCATTCCGGCGAGTGCCGCGAGTGAACGCCAACCCCTGCTCCCCCTCGACACCCTGAACTCAAAAACTACCTTGATTTATCCCAGAAGGCAGCACATCGACAAAAATCGGAGGAAGAAAGCTACGGTTGCAGGTGGGTTTTGGAGACGGTTGTGGTGGCGCGACATTAGCAGCCGCGCAACCCTGGCTGTGGTGGTCGAGGCTATGGAAATCAACCACAGGCAGGGATGTGTCATGATGGTAAGGCAACGGTGGTGATGATAGTGGTCGAAGATGGTGTCTGTCGATGCTGTGGTGGTCGTGGTTATGAAGGTCGGTCGTGGGTGGTCACGATGTCGATGATGAGGATAGCGGCGGTGGTTCTGGATCTACAAGCATGCGGTGGAAGTGACTGTGGTGGGTGTTGTTCGTGGGGTTTGGTGCAGGGTAGCTGCGATGTTGTTGGCTGCGTTGGGGATGGTTTTGGCGATGGTTGTGATGGGAAGTGGGTGGCCGAAGGTGGCCTAGACCACCCCACTGCCTTTTCTCTCGGTAAGGTTCCCCTAAAAACCGATCTACTTCATTCATCCTTTGTTTCTTGGACTACAAACCGCAAATTGCTATGATTTTGGGTTGCATGTGTAGATCTGTACCAGATCGGGGTCCAAGGCAGTGGTACTGGTCGATGGTGCAGGTCGCGGTTGTGGCTGCTGTGGGTTGTGTTGGTGATGGTTGTCGATGGCTGTGACTGTGGCTGTGGTGACCGTCGAACGTGGTTTCGGTGGGGGCAGCCGACATCAAAGTCGGTTTTTGGTTGCTGTAGGTTAGTGGCAGAGGCGGCGTGGTGAGATGATTTGTGATAATCTTAAGGCTTTGATATTGTCGGTTGTGGTGATGGTTGTTGGCTGTAATCGGAGTTATGTAGAGGTTGTTTTGATGGTGGTTCATGGTGGATGCTGCTGTTGAGGTAAATTAGAGTCGTCTGATGTTGTTCTTATGGCTGCATATGGCGGATGTTGGTGGTAAAAGCTTTAACCAAAGTGGTCGGTAACATATAATGAAATTACGGTTGCGTTTGGTTATGAGATCACAATGTAGTAGAGTTGTATATAATCATGGTGCGTTTTGACTAGGATAAACCTTGGTCAAAGCTGGTCAAACTGGTCAATGGACAGTCAACACGTTACGGGTCGGAGCAAGCGAACTCTAGGAAGTGAGATGGAAACGTTAGGTAAAACCGTGCGCTAAACATCCTTACACGTATAAGTATGGAGATTATATATTAACTTGTGTGTGTTGAGCCAAACATGTTTAAAATGAAAACTAGTTATAAATCATCATGAATCGGTGTGTAAATCGGGAATAACGTGAGCAATTGCATGATGAAAAACGACATTTGGGAAAGTATTCCTATAAACAAGAAATTAGTAAACATATAAGAAAATATCTAATCTCATGTCATACAAACCTTTACAAAACTTCGGGATGTAAGATGCATACAAAAAATATATATTTGTACAATAGATGCATTAGGTTAACCGATGTTCACGCATACTTAATTATGTCAAATAGGACTGTAATTCCATAATGATCCTTCATATGGTTGTTACTAATTTTCAGCCATCACATTGTTATTGAAATAGATATTATGGGTATCATTCTTTTTATTACAAATATCGACGACCATCATAAATGATTGGATTTCTTAGCGTCAATCAAATGAACTATTATGATGTAAACGTGAACATTATGAACATCGCTTGAAACATTTTATATTACTTACATCGTCAATGCAAATTATTTATAAAGATTTGGAATCCTTGATATCAACCGTTTATGACTACATTCTTTATGCAAAGAATCATTTATTGGATAAAGGCATTAATTAACCTAATACGCACGAGTTAGCACATAACAATTGATAATTTTCACAAGAAGCTATGCTACATTAAGGATACTAAACACAAACATAAAGTCAACTAAAGAGCTCAACCGCATGCATGTAATAGCATCGTGCTAATTCTAAACGTGCATCTTATATGTTCTAATTAGGATTACTTTGTTGGTGATCATCACTTTTCTTCATCGAGCTTTGAATTTATATAAGGATACAAGGTGAGTTCTCGCGTTCCCCTTTTTACTTCGGTTTTGGGGATGAAGCATGCTCTTTTAAACTGAAACTTTTATTTGTGATACTATGTGATGCTTATGTTGTGGATTTTGATGATACCTGCTGATATTTGAATCACAATCATTAGTTCTTTTGTGAACCGCTTGTTTTATATGGATAGATCTATTTGGGGAATCCCCCACACACAGTGGCTCTCGCTACAGGGAGGTACCCCACTGAGATCCTGAGGGGTCGTATGTGGCATGTGACAAGTTTATATAAGATACAAAGGTGGACCATCCGGCAGGTGGGTCCACTGCTATGAGGCTCAGATTCTCTCCTTTGGGGTTAACAGGTACAACACAACTTTAGAAGAGGCAAGCCGGGACTGAGTGCAGCGTTGATTGTGACCCCACAACAGCTATATTAGATACAAATACTTTAACATATGGACCTTAAGAGTCCTTTTTATTTCTTGAAACAAAACCGCTTGAACTCACCAACTTTTTAGTTGACACAAAATCTTTTTGAGCATGTCTTCAGGTACAGCTAGGGAGAATAGTTGAGCTATATAAGATACCTAAATCCAAAACAAGAAGCGGGGGTAGGTGTTGAAGACAAAAGCCGAGCCTAAAAGCCTTAGTTACCGAAGCATCAAGAAACACATACCAAGAGATTGATCATGACACCTATATACTGGAGATTTAGGCACCTTCTAAATTGAAACTAAGCCAATATTCTGATGTAAAATGTTGCAAGTTGTACTTTATTAAACCATTTAGTTTCCGCTGCATTTTGGTTGTTGATTACTGACCGTTACGTCCCGCCTCTCTGGGCCCGGGGTGTGACATGTGTATATGTATATATATATGTATATATATGTATATATATGTATATATGTATATATATGTATATATATATATGTATATATATGTATATATATATGTATATGTATGTATGTATGTATAGGGTTTGGTTCTATTAAGAACCCATACTAATTACAAGAACCCTTTAAATAGATTCTAGTGGTTGATTATAATCAAATGCACAAGATGATGCCAAATGTCTCATCCTATATTTTAAATTGAAAGGGTATTTTGGACATTTGCTTGTAATATAAAAATTTCAGATTAAACATTGTTGTGACACTTGTCACTACCTGTATTTTCTTTTTATTTTTAAAAGTTTACCCCCTTCTTTTTATAACTTTCATATCTTTTTTATCCGTTATTATTATTTTATAAAAATTATATCATTAAACTCATTATGTTTTTCTCTTTATTTCCCGTATAGTCTTGGGGTGGAAATTTAAAAGTTTAATTTTTTACAGCAGTGTAATTAATAGTTTCTTTGGTGTAGAGTGGATATGGACTAATGTAATTAATTTTCTTTTTTTAAACCCCCACCCTAAAATAAAACTTTAACAATATCATTTGTTGTAACATTGATATATAAGAAGTCTTATATTATTGCCATAATGCAATAGATGCCATTACATAATGTAAGGTTTGCATTATACTAATGTAACATGGTACTCTTAGAAAAAAAAAGGATTATCCAAAATTACTATAACATGATGTAATACACTAATGTATTAATGTGTTACTCCAAAAAAATCAAAGATATAATATAATACAAATCAAAATATCATTACACTACAATTTTCTGTTTAAATTCAATAATGATGTAAGAAAAAGACAATTACACTACTACAACACAAGGGATACATTAACGCACCACTATGGTTATACTAATATACTAATGTAAAATGGAGTAATTTATTGATGTAACTAAGTGTTACGTTAATGTAAACAACCATAACACTAATGTAAGAAGTTATAACGTAAAAGGATTGAGCAGATACTATCCATGCCACTAACTTGATCTAAAAATGTTAAATTATAGAACTACCCATCTTGATAATTTATTAATTATAGATCTAATAATATGTATGAATCTAGTAATTTATTAATTATACTTTGGTTTTAAAGCTCTATAACTATTCTATACGTTGTTAATTTTTTATAAAAATTACACCATTAAACTCGTCTTATTTTTCTATTTAGTTCTAATATAGTCTTGAAATTTATTAATTTTTTTATCTAAATGTTACATATTATAGTGAATTACATCATATTCATACGCAAAATCGTAGTATTTACAATTAATTACATCATATTAAAATTTCTTACGGTGACTTAAATCCGAAAAAAACATATATAACAACTAACAAATTAACTCCTAGTACATACTAAATTCACTAAAATTAACAACTTATTACTTTGATGAACTAGGAATTACATTAATATATATACATAAACTGTTGTAACCTATAGAACGCTTTAAATTACACAACTATAACAAAATGATATATACGAAATTACACCACTACCAAAACAAATTAAATAATCAAATTAACAAACTAACTACATCGATCATAAAGTTCATCTCAACCAAATCATGAACCAACAAACAATGAATTACATCATGTTCATATCAATGTAAACCTTAATACTTACAACAAATTACATCATATTGTAATTCCTTACAATTAACTACATTGAAGAAACACGTTGTATTAACCATAAAAAACCCTAAAATAACACAAAACAATACATAATACAGTTAATTACATTGAATAACAGTGAATTACATCATATTATAACATATAATTTGAATACAAATATTAATGCTTACAACTAATTAGTTTAGGGAAGAAAGGCTTGGATCTCAAATCCTTATAATGTTCCAATAATAAGATTGGATAAACAAAAGAAAAAAAAAGAATATTCTATCAATTTCAGTAACATAATGTCAAATTTTAAATGCAACGAACTAAAAATAAATTGAACTAAAGAATACATCGATCTAGTTACCTAATTTTTCTCTAAACACTAGCTTATACAAAGATTTTGTGTTGTTTTAAAGTTAGAATTATTCAATTTTGCTCATGAAATCAAATGAAAATCTAAAAAAATTATGCAAGAAACAAATTTAATCAAATTAAATTGCAAAAAAATAAATTAAATTACTAATATATGTTTTCAATGAAAACTAAAATGAACTTATTCAAGAAATAATTAAAAAACCATGAACTAATACATATTTTAAACTACTACTATTTCCAAGACCCACTACTTTTATTTGAAAGCCTACTTATGAATAAAGTAGATCAATTTGTAAACCACTGTAATTACTAGACCACTAATATTTTTTTCAATATAAATCAATGTAAACTACTGTAACTAAAGAAAAAAAACAATATTATTCTCTTGTGTTGTAAGGCCCCGCTCCCGGGCACCTTACGGTTGGCTATTCATCGCACATAAAACATATATTTGATATAAACATAATAGAATAACGCAGCGGAATTGATAAAAGGTCATTCTCATTTCATCATAAAAGCTTTTACAATGCATTACATCGTGATTTAAATACCAAATACAAGATTTCTTACTTTGCCTAGCTTTACTATGATTGCTGCTGAAGCATATGAAACCGGGGATTTCATAAGCAATCCCCGTTATGTGAATCCTCAACAATCATAGGGTCATATACAGTGACCTCTAGTATAAAATATAAAATATAAAAATATGTTTTTTCATCATAAAGGAGATTCCTTAAGTAATCCCGTTTATGGGAATCCTCAAGAAATCTCGCACTTGCATGCAACATAATGTGTTACGTGCATTACGGGCCCACAACACATGACGTTGCAGCATTATCAAAAGGAGAATGCCATCCCCCACGAGCTGAGTAGTCATCTCGTGCCATCCCCAGCAACGCTACCTGCCAACTGGAAACAAATAAAAGTCGGCGTTGCTGAGTGAGTTCTAGTTTTATAATATACATTCTTCGTTTTCATTAAAACTAGTCTTTCTCGTAATCATACATCATACATAGACAAAGATAATATTTGTTATTATCTTCATCATTCGTTATACGTCATCTTCTTTAAATTCTCATATGGATCCTGTCAGGCTTTACCCACTTCATAGCACTCGGCTATGATTACTGTGGTCGAATGACAAGGATCCCGTTTCATCTTCGCTTGCACATTGAAAGGTGTTTGTACCAATACCATATGCTATACCCCGATCAGTCATAGCTACTGGGCCGAAGTCAACAAATGAACAACAAAACGTATGCCCAGTACTAGTAGGTAAGCGGTAGAGGTACCATGACCATGGTCAATCACAAAGAAAGACCAATCGTTATTCAATGCTTACAAGACTTAATTCGTTCATTCATTAATGCGTGTATTCGTCATCATCTTTCTTTCATTCATTCATTAATACATGCATTCATCATCATGTTCCTCTTTCATTATCTTTCACTTTACGTTACATAATACTTCATTCATTCATTTTCGCAATTCGTAAAGTTTTCAGAAAGATAAACATACATAACCATAAGGAACACACATATAACATTAATTCATCATCATACAAGGCATCATACATATATAGTATACAGTAGGTATACCCATGCAACATCATTATCATTATCATGCCTATGTTACTCATTTACCCAAATAGATTGGATATTACTAAGCTTATTCCGTATTTCATAACCTGTTCCATCCGCATTCATCTGGTCATCCGCATTAGTCAATGTGGATGAGGAAATGCCTTATCCGCATTCCCTTCCAAAGTTCATCCGCATTTCTTGTCACCCGCATTAGTCAATGCGGATGAAGAAATGCCTTTACTACATTCCGTATACTACCCGCATTGGTCAATGCGGTTGAAGAATGCCTTGGTTATCTTTCCTGACTTGTCCGCATTAGACAAGTGCGGCCGAGTATTTCCATAACCGCATTTGTTGACCCATCCGCATTTTTTAATGCGGTTGCCTGATGCCTTAACCGCATTCTCCATGGTCATCCGCATTAGTTAATGCGGTTGACCACCTTAACCACATTTGCTTCGGCAGTCCGCATTGGACAATACGGTTGAGTATGGCAACCTGCAACTTAACCTGTGCTATCTCCATAGCCCATTCATCATCGTAACACACTATTAACACATGTTTAACATAACATTTACTTAGAACAACTAAGCATCACACATATCATGAAAAAGATCTAAGACAGTCATCAGTAGTATACATGCGAACCCATGCTGAAATCCTTATACCTGTCCTAGAATCTTATATGCAGTAGGCATTGCAGCCCAAACTAACCGTATTCACATATATTCATACATACATACACAGATTAAGCACATAATCCCGAAAACAGTTCGTAGATGCGTTCCAGCCCCAAAATCAGTCAAAAACGGGTAAAATTAGGGGTCTTGGAACTCACCTTGTGTTGCTGGATATGACTTCTTCGAAATCCGTAGCCGTGGAACCCAGTACCTCGAATTCGTCTTCTTCTTCTCCTTGTTCTTCTTTCAAAATCCCGTAGTTTGCTCTTTCTCTCTCTAAAACTTTCGCTGATTTGGGGTTATGAGAAAGCAGTGGGTAGCCATCCCTTTGTATATCAGATATTTTCTTTTCTTTGTACTTTTTACACAAAACCCCCTTCTACTTTCTCTTTCCTTTTCTTTTCCTCCAAAAATTCTTTCTTTTCTTTTCTTCTTATTATTTCTCTTCGTCTAATCAAAATTTCGGGTGTTACAAGTCCACCCCCCTTATAAAGGTTTCGTCCCCAAAACCTGTTATTCCTCGAATAGACGTGGGTAATGTTGTCTCATCTCTTGCTCCGTCTCCCACGTAGACTCAGATCCCTTTCTGTGCTTCCACTGTCCACGCACAAGGGGAACCACTTTATTTCGCAGCCGCTTTTCTTTTCTATCGATGATGGCCACTTGTTGCTCCACATAGTTGAGCCGTTCATCTACTTTGATATCTTCCAGTGGAACAATCATATCTTCATCGGCCAAACATTTTCTCAGATGAGATACGTGAAAGGTCGGGTGAATTCCACTAAACTCATCTGGCAATTCCAACCTATAGGCCACCTCTCCTACTCAAGCAATGATTCGGAAAGGGCCTATATACCGCGGACTCAACTTACCCCGCTTCCAGAACCGAATGATTCCTTTCCAAGGCGAGAACTTCAACATAACCCGATCCCCCACCTGGAACTCAATCGGCCTGCGTCGTTTGTCAGCATACGACTTCTGTCGGTCTTTGGCCGCCTTCATATAGGCTTTGATCTTTTCAATCTTTTCGGTCGTAGCCTCGATCACTTCGACGCTTCCCAATTCTTTCTGACCAATATCACCCCAACAGACGGGTGTCCTGCATCTCCTACCGTGTAGCATCTCATAGGGTGGCATGCCAATACTGGCATGATAGCTATTGTTGTACGAGAATTCTGCTAACGGTAAGTGATCATCCCAACTTCCTCCAAAATCGATCACGCACGCCCGAAGCATGTCTTCGAGTGTCTGGATCGTCCTCTCAGACTGACCGTCCGTCTGAGGGTGGTAAGCCGTACTGATATGTAGTCTCGTCGCCATTGCATCATTGAATCTCTTCCAGAATTTCGATGTAAAACGGGTGTCACGATCCGACACGATGGACACCGGCACGCCATAACGAGCTACGATTTCTTTGATGAATAGATCCGCCAATCTTTCAGATGAATACGTCTCGCGGATCGGTAAGAAGTGGGCGCTTTTCGTCAAACGGTCGACTATCACCCATATAGTATCATACCCTTTTGGGGTACGTGGTAGCTTCGTGATGAAATCCATGGTGATGTTCTCCCACTTCCACTCGGGTATATCCAATGGTTGGATCTTCCAGTAAGGCTTCTGGTGCTCTGCCTTTACTCGTAAACAAGTCAGGCACTTACTCACGTACTCCACCACATCACGCTTCATACCCGGCCACCAATAGTCTTTCTTCATGTCATGATACATCTTGGTAGCACCAGGGTGAATGGAGTATCGAGTCTTATGGGCCTCATCCATGATCTTTCCACGTAGATCCCCGTATCGAGGAATCCACATCCGTCCAAATCGGGTCTTAACACCAAGAGTGTTCTCACCCAGTTCTATAACTAGACGTCTCATCCTTTCGGAGTTAAGGCGATCTTCTTTCAACTCCTCGACTTGGAACTCCTTAACCTGTGTCATCATATCAGAGGTCATAATTAGCTGATAGGCCTTCACCCGAATCGGCTCGGGCCTTTCCTTTCGGCTAAGGGCATCCGCCACCACGTTGGCTTTGCCCGGATGGTAGTGGATCTCACAATCATAGTCTTTTATCAGCTCTAACCATCGCCTTTGCCTCATGTTTAGGTCTTTCTGCTCGAAGAAGTACTTCAAGCTTTTGTGGTCTGTAAAAATGGTGCACTTCGTTCCGTAGAGGTAGTGCCTCCAAATCTTTAACGCGAAGACCACAGCTGCTAGCTCCAAGTCATGGGTGGGGTAATTAACCTCGTGAACTTTTAGCTGTCGGGATGCATAGGCTATCACCTTTCCCCTTTGCATTAGTACGCACCCCAACCCCGAGTAGGAAGCATCAGAATAAACCACCAAGTCTTCGCTTCCATCGGGTAATGCCAATACTGGAGCTTGGGTTAATCTTGTCTTCAATTCTTCGAACGCTTTCTCTTGAGCTTGACCCCATAAAAACTTTACATCTTTCTGGGTCAACTTGGTCAGTGGAGAAGCAATCTTGGAGAAGTCTTGAGTGAATTTTCTGTAGTAGCCCGCTAAACCCAAGAAACTACGGATCTCGGAGGGCGTCTTTGGAGACTTCCATTGCATCACCGCTTCCACCTTTGCCGGATCAACCATAATTCCTTCCAGATTAACCACGTGACATAGAAATTCGACCTCGCGCAACCAGAATGCGCACTTGGAGAATTTGGGATACAATTTCTCCCTTCTCAACGTTTCTAGTACTTCTCGAATGTGTCCGGCATGCTCCGTTTCGCTCCTCGAATAAATCAGGATATCGTCAATAAATACAATCACTGATTTATCCAACATCGGCCGACACACTCGGTTCATCAAATCCATAAAAGCAGCTGGCGCGTTGGTCAAACCAAAAGACATGACAAGAAAGTCGTAGTGACCATAGCGCGTACGAAAGGCTGTTTTAGGAATGTCTTGCTCCTTCACCTTCAGTTGATGGTAGCCCAATCGAAGATCTATTCATGAAAACCAACTGGCGCCTTGAAGTTGATCAAATAAATCATCGATTCTTGGCAAGGGGTATATGTTCTTCACCGTCAACTTGTTGAACTCACGGTAATCGATGCACATCCTCATACTACCATACTTCTTCTTCACAAATAGGACCGGAGCACCCGAAGGTGAGATACTCGGTCTAATAAACCCCTTATCCAACAGCTCTTGCAACTGCTCCATCAATTCTTTCATTTCCGTCGGGGCCAATCGATACGGTGCCTTGGCGACAGGTTGAGCACCCGGTATCAGGTCAATCTGGAATTCGATCTCTCTGTCAGGTGGCAATCCCGATAAGTCTTCCGGGAATACGTCTGGAAAATCACACACAACCGGAACATCAGATAGTTGTGGTGTTGGCGTTTCCACATCTTTCACATAACATAAGTAGGCGTTGCACCCACGCCTCATACATTTTTCCGCCACAGCCATTGAGATCACCTTCGGAATCGTAGTAACCCGATCACCATAAACTGTCACTGAACTACCGTCGGGCGCTGTCAATTGAATCATCTTCTTGCGACACATGATGTTCGCCTCATAGTCCGCCAACCAATCCATCCCAAGCACCAAATCGAAACCACCCAGAGTCATCGTGAACGGTCTAACCGGAAATTTATGACCCTCTAATTCAACATCACAACCCTCTATCACCTCAGAGATCCTAGTAGACTTACCTATAGCAGTTTCTACATCAAAGGGCATATCAACACGTCTACTACTAACATGCAGCTTAGCATAGAAGGCAGCAGAAATGAAACTCCTACTGGCACCAAAATCAAATAATACAGAGGCTAATGTTTGGTTCACCAGAAACATACCGGACACAATATCAGGGTCCGTCCTAGCCTCTTCTTTCGTCATTGTGAACGCCCTGGCCTTTGCCCTCGGTGCTTCTCCTCCCGTCTTCTTCTCCCCTGATCCCTCAGCCCTCGGCTTCTTGCAGTCTCTGCTCATATGACCACTTTCCCCACAGTTAAAACATTTACCGAACCGGCAATCCTTTGACATATGCCCTGCCTTCCCGCATTTGAAACAGATGTTTGATCCCCATTTGCACTCCCCCGAGTGCTCTCTACCACATTGGCCACACTTCCTCAACCCTGCTCCTGACATTACCACGCGGCGGTCATTCACCCTTGCCTTCTTGTTACTTGTCGAGGTATCACCTCGACCAAACCTCTTTCCCTGCCAATTTCTCTCACCACCTCCCTTCTTACTAACCTCAGCTTTCACCACCACAGTCCGTTCATCATATAATCTCCCAGCCAAATCCACTGCTGACCTAAAGGTGCTCGGTCAAGCAGTAATCAAATGCCTACGAATGTCAGCTGGCAGCCCTAGAATATACCGGTTGATCTTTCGAGACACCGGCATCACCTGATCCGGCACCAATCGTGCCATTTCATTGAACTTGGTGGTGTACTGTTGGTGGGTCATCGTCCTCGCCTCCAACTGCAGGAACTCTCTCTCGACTTTGTCCATTTCCCGACAAGGACTGAACTCCTCGATCACCATCCTTTTCAACTCGGACCACTTCATTCTTCCGATGGCCCTGCTACCCTCGGCCTGGACTATGTTTTCCCACCAGCATAAGGCCGACCCCGTGAAAGAGTGGGTAGCAAACTTCACCTTCTTGTCCTCCTGGCAATCACTAATGTCGAGGACAACCTCCATTTCTCTCACCCATTGGTGAGCATCGGCAGCAGTGCCAGAACCATCAAAAGTAGGGGGCTTGCACCTCATGAATGCCCCGTAATTACAACCCCGTGTTGTCTCTCGTACCGGCTCATCCTCCTATTCTTCTTCATTATCAGATAGAACCGTTTCCGGCTCTCGTTGCTCTTGTCTCCCTGAGGACCTATTCCTCTCTTTTCTTTCACCTTCCCTGACAGCCTTAATTACCTCGGTCACCACAGACGGTAAGATCGTCTGCATGACCTGATGTACCTCCTCAACCACTGCCTCTTTTACCGAGGCTCTCAAGTTAGCACTTTCATCTACCCCCTCCTGAGGAGTATCGGGTTCTTCATGAACCACTTTCTCCACCCTAGGTCTTCCTCTTGTGGCTCGTGCTTCAGCACCACGTCCGCCACCGCCTCCACCCCGGGAAGCTTTGGAAGATCTACCACTAGCCATTTTCTACCTCACACTGAAAGATTCAAATACTAACACGGTCATTCAAGGAAATAGCTCAGTTTATGTCAAGTATAGCAAGTTCCTAATTACAGTGGCCAGCTGTGATTAGCCACTTACTGTACTCTTCGTACCCCGAGCATTACCTGTCCTGACTACATTAGTATCTAACTCTAACAGTAACACATACATCACATAACATGCGCATGTAATACTGATTAACTTTAATAAAAATACCTGATGGCACGCAACTACTCAGATGGCATTCTCTTCCTTTCCGTCCCATTTTCAGTTCAAGCTTAGGTTTATTTTGAAAATTTACCCATTTCACTTAAACTTTGGCTCTGATACCAACTTGTAAGGCCCCGCTCCCGGGCACCTTACGGTTGGCCATTCATCGCACATAAAACATATATTTGATATAAACATAATAGAATAACGCAGCGGAATTGATGAAAGGTCATTCTCATTTCATCATAAAAGCTTTTACAATGCATTAAATCGTGATTTAAATACAAAATACAAGCTTTCTTACTTTGCCTAGCTTTACTATGATTGCAGCTGAAGCATATGAAATCGGGGATTTCATAAGCAATCCCCGTTATGTGAATCCTCAACAATCATAGGGTCATATACAGTGACCTCTAGTATAAAATATAAAATATAAAAATATGTTTTTCATCATAAAGGAGATTCCTTAAGTAATCCCGTTTATGGGAATCCTCAAGAAATCTCGCACTTGCATGCAACATAATGTGTTGCGTGCATTACGGGCCCACGACACATGACGTTGCAGCATTATGAAAAGGAGAATGCCGTCCCCCACGAGCTGAGTAGTCGCCTCGTGCCATCCCCAGCAACGCTACCTGCCAACTGGAAACACATAAAAGTCAGCGTTGCTGAGTGAGTTCTAGTTTTATAATAAACATGCTTCGTTTTCATTAAAACTAGTCTTTCTCGTAATCATACATCATACATACACAGAGATAATATTTATTATTATCTTCATCATTCGTTATACGTC